>JAKUBP010000016.1:0-235211 GCA_030566955.1 [Candida] anutae | reverse complement strand
CTCTAAGAAGGTATTGGAAGGATTAAAAAAGTTATTTGCCAAGATTGAAGAGTCTGGCGGCCGCAACCGCGACCGTGATCGCGAGAGAGGGCGCAGCGCGCGCGAGGGCCCTCCCGAGCCTGAACGCAACTATGAAAACTCCATTTTTGTAGGAAACCTTCCGTTTGAGGCGACGGTGGAGGACATGGCAGACGTTTTTGGCGAGTTCAGCATTGTAAAGTCGGACATGATCGTGAACCGCGGCAAAGCACGCGGCATGGCGACGGTTGAGTTTGCATCGAAGGAGGATGTGGAGGCTGCGATTGCAAAGTTTCACAATAGCGAATACAAAGGGCGCGAGATTTTTGTTAGACAGGACAATCCGCCTCCCGAGCGCCGTGCTGACCGTGAGCGCAGAGAGCGTGCGGAGAGCGGCCAGGGACGCGACCAGGGACGCGACTACCCCGATCGCCGCGACGAGAGCGGCGACGGGTTCGAGGTGTTTATCGGAAACTTGCCATACTCGGTCAACTGGCAGGTGTTGAAGGACTTGATGCGCGACGCTGGCTCGGTGTTGCGTGCAGACGTCAAGACGGACGAGTGGGGAAAATCGCGCGGGTTCGGAACCGTGCTCTTTGGCAACTTGAGCGACGCTGACCGCGCCATTGAGATGTTCCAGGGCTACAGCATGGAAGGACGGCGCCTTGACGCCCGCCATGGCCGCGGAGGCGCGGGTAGCGGTCGGTCCGACTCGGGCGCACCTCCCCGCGAACGCGAACGCGAACGTGAGCGCGCTCCCCTCCCTCGCAACTCTGACTTTACAGAGGGCGTCACCGAGGGCGGACCCGAGTCCGACGTGATCTATGTCGGAAACTTGCCATACGTTACCAGCCAAGACGACTTGTTCGACTTGTTTGAAACAGTGGGCAAGACCGACCGCGCCGAGTTGCAGTTCACCGACGCTGGCCGCCCATCAGGCTCCGCCGTGGTGCAGTTTGACCTGCCCGAGCTTGCGCGCGCCGCGATCGAAAACCTCGACAATTACTTGTACGGCGGAAGAAACCTCCGCATCACGTACGCGAACCGCCGGTGAGACGCCGCCGGGACCCAAAATCGACTGGTACTTGTAGTGGTAATGTATACTAACGGTGAGAATCCGTGCCGCGAATTGAAAAATGCTAGATTGACGTGAAACGACCCTTTGCGCAGCACCAAAATTTGTAGATGCAGCACTCGAGAATGGACCAGGCCGGCAACGAGAGCGAGAGCGAGAACGAGTCGAGGCTTCCGGTGCGGAGCCACCACGTTGCTCTCGTTCTCGCGGTGTTTTTAGCGGCGGTACTCTTTATGTTTCGTCACCAGATTGCCGAGGCGCACGACCGGTACCGTACGCGTCGGCGTCGCGGGTTGGGCCCGTACACTGCTGTGCGCGGCTTCGAGGAGGACCTCGAGAGCGGCTTGAGCAGCGCGACTTTCAGTCTCGACGAGAACATTGCTGGCGATGATGAGCGCGCGGGCTTGGATGCGCTGGCAGCAGACGAGATTAAGCGCATAATGACTAGTGAAAACATCAGTTTTGACGAAGCCAGGCTTCAGTACACGCAGGCGCGGCTCGGGCAGAATGGGATAGACAAGTCGGGACTTCCGCGAGACCCGAAGCTTGTAACTTTTGAATGAGACGGAGACTGGTTGGACTGGTTGGACATGGAATGGCCGGAATGAATGTTGTAGGGACTGATTGGACATTGTTGGAGGGATTGGACATTGTTGGAGGGATTGGACAATGTTGGAGGGATTGGAGCTGGTTAGACTGATTGAAAGGACTGGGGCTGCTTGGACTACACGGTTGATCTACACGGTTTACATGGTTGAGAAGAATAAAAAAGGAGGAGGACCACTGAGTGATGCATCTTGTGTAAAGATGGGAGGAAGACGCGGAAAATTGCATGTCTCGTGAACTGCCTCGCCTGCCTCGCCTGCCTCACTTGCCCCACCTTCTCACTACCACTTGCCTCACACTATCCTCTGTCATACGCAACGTAGCCACGCCCACCGTCGCCTCTCTAGTAGGGTCAGAGTCATCTGCCGCCAGAGTAATCTGGGGTATGTCAATATGCAGTACATCCTAAATAGGCCCGATGTCTATTTGTTTACATTTTTGATTTGCACCAAACTGTGTGTGAAAACCCTCTAACCGTTTGCTTTCAAGCTTGACGAGTATGTCTAGCTACGCGAGGTATGCCTCGAGAGAGCAGCACGAGGCATTCACGAGTTATATGAATGCGAAAGAGGCTGCCACGGGACCAGTAGCTTCGCGACACCTGTCCATCAAGAGGGCTGGTGGTGGGGTTGGGCCCCGGTCAGTCTCGCGAGCAACCATGCTGCGCGGGGCTCTGTTGGAGGGTAAGCGTCAGAAGGAGGTGCGTCCCATCTATATCAATCCTCTCTGTGGGCATTTTGACAGGCACGGTGAGGGGTCCGTGCAGAACTTTGCGCATTCAACCGAGGACTGGTTCGCGGTGTTTCCGCATGCAGCATACTTCTCTGGGTACGACGAGGTCTTATTTGGTCATGTTTTGATAATGGTGTACCAGAACCGTGCTAGCGGCAAGATTAGTACAAGGTCGTTGACAAAGTTTGGCACGACAGCATACGAAAACTTGGTCTTGACCTCAAACTCGAGGTTCTGGCCAAGCTGCGAGAACTTGCTGCCCGAACACCGCAAGTCCAGGGTACGTCGTGCGTTGGCAATCACGGCATTGAAGAATTACAATAGGCTATCCAACCACTCGGGCGACTTTGAAATCTCAAAGCACTGGGACGAGACTACCGCAGGAGCATTGGCCAGCAGTATGCAGCTCTTGGCAGAGAAAACACCTACACAGTTTGGATCGAAATTACTACAAATGGGCCTCTTGCAGCGGCATACAATCCTGTCAACATTATTTGACGTTGTTTACGATAGCAGCCGCGAGGGTGCCGACGAGCAAGTGATTGCAGAGAATAACAAATTAGCCAATCTTTTAGGTCGGCAGCTCGACCTGTTGTTTGATCCGTTATTGGAGTATTCCCCGGAGGAAGTGCATAGCTCGTATAATGTTCCTTTGGCGGCAGCATACAAACCTCCTGCTGTTGGGCACTGCGCATTGCTCGATTCCATTGTTTCTGAATTGGTTGAAGTGCAGACTAATTTTACCTTGGGATTGGTAAACTTGTTGCAGAATTTGGTAATACCACTTCGCATTCATGTTTTATCGTCGTCAGCAGATAGAGGTATTGCAAAGATTAATCACATATTTCCTCCAACTATTGATGAAATCACCAGGATTAACTGCATTTTGAATGACTATTTGATAAAGGCTAGCAAGTATGACTATGTCGAAGTGTTTAAAGTCATGGGTATGGTAATTCCCTACTTTTACAAGCCGTTTGTCAGACATGAAGCCAACTTGAAGAGATTCACATCCAGAATGAAGCGCTTCTGCGAAAAGAATGACGCCAAAATATTAAGCAATAAGGACATTAACAAGACTGGATTCTCCGCTACCAAAATTGATGTGATTGTATCTGGCTCTCTTCTCGAGCTCCCAAGATTAAAATTGATTTTGACTAGGTTGTACAATGCTTATCATAAGGAATTGGAAAAGATGAATTTATCTATAGCAGAGGGCGAAGCAGCTATAGTTGAAAGCTACTATAAGAGTACAATCGAGGTAATTAATGCATACGGAGGGAGGGTTCTAGAAGAAGACGAAAGAGAAACCCAGCCAGCCCGACTCTTCACTCCGTCTGGCAAAATTCTCACTGAATTGGCATCTAATTGGCCTGAAGATTTGCAATACGATTGGCTCGGTCGCAAAATAGTGGGCATTTTCCAACTCAAGAGTATTCAGCCACAGAAGAATAGCACCTATGATATGAAGATTTTATTGATTTTCTCCGACTATATTATGTTTCTCTCTATTGAAGATGAAGCCTGTTATCTTTCTGATGAGACAAACCCAACGAAATCTTTGTCCGTTCCAGACGTTTTAATGCATTCCTTGATGAACGAAAAACCATTGCCTAACTTGCGTTTATTCCCTTCCATGAGAGTTGAAAGTTGGTCCAGAGTCAATGAGATTATGGTAACGTGCTACAGTGCAATTTCTACGATTGATGGAACGGAAACTGACTTTTTGCGCTTTCTCAATGTTCAAGCATCAGGTTTCGATTCAAATTCTGGAAACCCCGAGTACGCCAAAAGTTTTGAGATTGTTAACAACGCAGGTAGTGCTGACATTCGAGGCGACTCCATTATTGAGCTCATTACAAAATCCAGGATCTTATCCAAGTCTGAACCATTTCATTTGTTCAAGACAATTGACCAAGGATTCACTATTTATTTTTCTGCCCAGTCTGCTGATTCATACACAGTTGAAACAGGAAAGGCACTGTTCCTTTTATTATTGAATGCGTCCAAGGACAGAGCCACCAAGTACTTTGAAACAAATCCAAGACTTCATCTAGTTTTAATAGCTTCTTTCATCAGTGATGAAAGAGTTGAGTTGGTTGGATTGAATAGAGAAGGAGAGTCTGAGATTAATGAAATAGTCATGGCTCAAGATTTACGGACATGTATTCAGGACACAACAGCCATCAACTTTAACTCCCTATTCAGATCAGTCAATCCAATGACAAAGTCATTAACCAAGTCCTACCAGAATGATTTGGAGGCATATTTGACTGCGTTTAATTCTGAAAACTCTGAAAGCAAACAGTCGGCTGAATTAGATGCCATTTCATCCAATTTTATTACACCTACAGAAACAGTCTCAGAATCATTCAATACATCTTCGATGTTGTTACCTGAAGAACCCGCGGAAGAAAAACCACCGGCCCCTCCACCACACCTAGAACCGGTTAATAGGGAACTCCTGGATGATCTGAAAGGTGAGCCAGAACCAAAGCCAAAGAAAGCAAAAAGACGATCTTTTTTTAGTTTTATTCTCAAGCCATTTAAGCTGTCTGTTGTTAAATCCCCAGAACCTGCAGTGGAAGAAGTTCCAGCATCAAAGCCCACCAAAAAGTACTCGAAAGAATTGAAATCACACGAAAGAAGAATATCAGATACCACAATTCCTCGCGGTAAAACCCAACGATTTTCTCACCTATTGAATCCTCTTCCAACTCTCCAAGAAACAGAAGTTGGAAGTGTTAAGGAGAAACCCGTGGATACTAATGCCAAGACGGAAGATTTGGAACCAAAAACTTTGGTCAAAATTAGAGGGGCCGAGAAAGTTCAGTCTAAGGTTGGTGCGAACGTGGGTGAGATCTCCGATATTCCAGTGAAGAAACCTCCGAAAGAACCTCCAATTCAGCAAGCACTTCCTACTTCTCGTCACGAAGTTTTAATAAGTCTGCCATCATCTCACTCCACAATAATTCCTGTTTTCGAGAAATCTGAAAGAACACCAAGTGAAAGGAACGTAATGCGTTTAGATTCTATTAGTGGAGGGCGTCCAACTAAGTTAGGGTCAGTTTATTTCTCACATGAGATGGATGAGGCGGCTTTACAAGAGTTTTATGCGGACAATTTAAAGAATTGGTCTACTATTAGCAGAGAAAGTTCTTCACTTCAGGATGACCTTCGTGCGTTGAGGAAAATATCTGGGGAAGCACCATTGGCTACGCCTATACAAGAAGAAATAAAGGACCAAAGCTCCAATTCTTTAGCTTTCATCGATGAGGAATTGATCGACCGGTTTATGAGCTTCTCTGAGAACGATTTCCTTGAGAAGGACACCTATTACACACCTCTTGCAACCCCTTCATCACACAGTGTTTTTCCTCCAGCTATAAGTACAATACCAAGGGATGACTCAGTACAGTCCTTTTCCTCAACCAGAATAATCGAGGAGTTCCGGAAGACAATAAACTTTGACAAATTGCCGTCCAGAAACCTGAAAAGATACAGTTATCTTAGTTCAAGCCCGTCGGTGCCAAATTTCCTTGGATTGGGTGGTCTGGCTAACCAGCGGAACAGTGCGATAACCCTTACAAGTTCTGACGAGGAGTTCTTTTCTCCCGACGAATTCGAGTTTACATCGATGGCGCATCCAAATGGGCCAAGAGAGTTGTTTGACTCGCCTACGTTGTCCAGCAATGCGACAATAATTAATGAAGTTTCTGATTCGCTGGATATCGGTGACTCGACCGTCAAGTTGCAACCACCGGTTGCAGTAAAGAGAATCAACTCTCAGTCAGGTCCAACCGAAGAAGAATCATTTAGGTTTGTGTCTGAGTGGATTTCGCAAAGTTTGAACGTTCTGTAATTTTACCATTAATATATACAAGTTGCAAGTACTGTTTAGTGTATAATAGACGATTAGGCAGACTTCAAAATTTTGGTGACAGCGTCAATGATGGCATCGGTAACCTCGGTGGTAGAACTCGAACCACGCAAGTCCGCAGTGGTAACACCCGAGTCCAAAACCTCGGCGACGGCCTTCTCCAAAGCGTCTGCTTCCTTGGAAGCGTCGAGAGACAAACGCAACATCATTGCCAAGGACAAGATGGTGGCGATGGGGTTTACCTTGTCTTTAGGCAAGTCTGGCGCGGTACCGTGACAAGGCTCGTACAAACCAAACGCGGTGTTTGTGTCTGGCAAACCAGCCAATGAAGCAGACGGCAAGAGACCCAATGAACCTGGAATCATCGACGCCTCGTCTGAGATGATGTCGCCAAACATGTTGGACGTTAAGATGATACCATTCAAGGTGGATGGGGCCTTGATCAAGATCATAGCGGCGGAGTCAATCAATTGGTGCTTGACTGTCAATTGGGGAAACTCCTCGCTTATAACCTTGTCAACAGTTTTCCTCCACAATCTTGACGATGCCAACACGTTAGCCTTGTCCAATGACCAGATTGGCAAGGGCGGGTTGTGCTGCAAGGACAAGAAAGCAGCCATTCTGGTAATTCTAGTTACCTCGGATACGGAGTACTTCTCGGTGTCCCAAGCGGTCTCTCCATCGGCGGACTCCTCCGCCTCCTGTCTCTCTCCAAAGTATATACCACCCACCAACTCACGAACCACAGTAAAGCTAGTACCTCTCACAATGTCAGCCTTCAAAGGTGACAACTCCAATAAGCGCTCGGAAGCAAAGTTGCATGGTCTCAAGTTGGCATACAAGTTCAACTCCTTTCTAATCTTTAACAAACCTTGTTCCGGGCGCACCGCACCAGTACCCCACTTGGGACCACCTACCGCACCCAATAAAACAGCGTCCGAGGCCTTGGCCGCCTCCAAAGCTTCATCGGGCAAGGGAACGCCAGTAGCATCAATAGCAGCTCCACCAATCAAGTGGTTCTTGAGCTCAAACTTGATCTTTTGGTATGGCGTGTTCGCCTCTATCGCTCTCAAAACCTTCACCGCAGCATCACACACCTCGGTACCCACGTGGTCACCGGGCAATACAGTAATGGTCTTCGTCTTGGTTTCTGTGTTTGACATAAAGGGCTATGTTGCTATACTAGTCTGGGGTACCCATGACACTTTTTATAAGTTTTTCATGGACGATTACGCCGGTTCCGGCAATACCGTTCCGGTATCGGCAAAGCATACCAATAAGTTTAGAAATGTTCATTAAAAACAGGTTTATCAGGCGCTAGCCCTCAAAAGTACAGAGATTCTACTAGTGGCCGCTCCACACGATGGTGTCCAAGTCAATACCTTCCTGAACCATCTCCCAAAGCGGTGACATCTTTCTCAAAAACTCTACACGCTCCTTGATGGCCTGCACCACATAGTCCACCTCCTCCTCCGTAGTGAAACGGCCAATGCCGAATCTGATGGAGGAGTGGGCTAACGCATCGTCGGCGCCCAATGCGTGAAGAACGTATGAGGGTTCAAGAGAAGCGGAGGTGCACGCCGATCCAGAGGACAAGGCAATATCTTTCAATGCCATGAGTAACGATTCACCCTCAATGTAAGCAAACGAAATGTTTACGCAGCCCGGGTACTGCGACTCTGGGTTGCTGCTACCGTTTAACTGGGTCGACGGAATAGACAACAAGCCTTCCTTCAACTTGTTTGAAAGTTTCGCAATGTATGCTGTGTCGTACTGCAATTGTTAGTAGGTGCTTCAAGCGTAGCAAAGAACTCAGATCCTTGCATAAAAAGTGTCAACATTGGTGCAGCACCAAGAGATGGGTGCTGCTTCTGTTCAAGTTTTCCTCACTGTTCTCAAAAAAATTAGTACATACCGCTGTCTCTTGCAGCATCAAACGTGCCGCTTCTCCAAATCCAACGAGCAATGCCGGGGCCAAAGTACCCGAACGCAATCCTCTCTCCTGGCCACCTCCAGTAATAATGGGGTCTAATCTGACTCTGGGTCTTCTTCTAACGTACGCCGCGCCAACGCCCTTGGGTCCGTAGATTTTGTGCGACGAAATGGACATGATATCGATATTCAACTTGTTCACGTCCAAGTCAATCTTTCCAAACGCTTGGGCACCGTCGGTATGGAAGAAGATCTTGTTCTCGCGACATATTTCGCCAATCTCCTTCAATGGCTGGATCACACCAATCTCATTATTGACTGCCATCACCGACACCAAGACGGTGTCCTTGCGGATGGCAGCCTTCAAGTCATCAAGATTTATCAACCCCAGCTCGCTCACCTTCAAGTACGTCACATCAAAACCCTCGTCCTGCATGTGTCTGGCCGAGTCCAACACGCACTTGTGCTCCGTCTGGCAGGTGATGATGTGCTTTTTGGTTTTGCTGTAAAATCGGGGAATACCCTTGATCGCCATGTTGTTCGATTCCGTCGCACCAGACGTGAAGATAATCTCCTTAGGGTCAGCATTTATAACTCTAGCGATGTGTTCGCGTGCCTTCTCCACCTCCTTCTCTGTTTCCCACCCGTACGCATGGGTCGAAGAGTGCGGGTTTCCGTACAACCCAGTGTAGAAAGGCAACATCTTGTCCAACACACGTGGGTCTGTAGGCGTCGTCGCCTGAACATCCAAGTAGATTGGACGCGTTCCAAACTTGGACTCGTCGCGAGTAGCGCTCTTCAATGTAAGAGCCGCCTCGGTGATTGGGGTTGTGGCGCTGATACCAGCGGTGGCGAGCCCCAAGTTGCGACTGCTAGAGAGTGCCCTCAAGGGAGCTCCACTAAGCACATTGCAGTTTATTCCTACCCGGCGCACACAGCAACCTGTGCGTCTCATACCGTACAACATCCTATACTATGTATTTGCCCTTAGTAATGACTTTTCAAACGGGATTTGCTAAACTGAAAAGGTGTGCGCTGCACAAAAAAGTAGGAAAGCTACAAAGGTATTGGTGTACACCAGCAAGAGCAGGCTAGAGGTGGCTTAGAGTTGAGGACACCATTGCCGGTTGTGAATCATTCGTTTGTCGATATTTTGGTTTATTTATAACATTTTTTGGTCAACTTTTGGTCCTTTTCGGTCCACTTTTGGTTTATTTGGTCCATTTGGTCCACTCTTTACCAGTGCCATGTCACCAATTTACTATAAACAGGCGGTGACATTGGATGGCACAAGAAGCTATGCGCTGAGATATTTCTTGTTGCGGTACGCTGTCAAGTTGCTGCTTGCAAGCTCGTAGCAGCCCAAGAAGACGGCACCGCCAGCGCTGATCCAACATGTTCTAGGCCCAATTCCGCGTAAAAACGCCGAGTAGCCTTCCTCGTGCACCATATCCCTCACCAACTTGGCCACATTCACCCTGTCGGTGCTGAGCATTATGCGGGTTTTGATAACGTCTAACGGTGTGGTTGCGGCAGCCGCAACTCCGCCAGCAACAGAACCGCACATGGCTCCCCGTATGAGCGAGAGGTCAGCAACTTCGAGCCGCTGGGCCCACTCGGTCTTGAGCCACTCGTACAACGGAAACTGTATTGCGGTAAACGGTATTTCGCGCATGATTGTGGTTGACCAGCCGCGGTACATGCCGCGAATTCTTCCTTCTCCCGACATGTTACGCAACAAGTAAAGAAAGTTGGCGTACGACGTTGACTTGCCGCCAGCACCAGCGACACCCGTCTGTGTGCGCTGCTTGATGACCTCCGCCGGTACACGCACCAGGCACGCGGCAATCTCTCCTAGTGATGCCGAGAGCATATGGCTCTGCACCGCCAGCATCTTGTCCAGACAGTACGACTTGAGTGAGTCGTACGTAACAAAGAAGAGGGCCGCTGACGGCGCCGACGCGACGACACACGAACCCAAGCCTTTGTAGATCCCCAGCCATCCGCCGTTGTGAAAGAAGCCGCCTTTGGCCTGAAGCCGCGTCTTGAGCGTATCAATTGGGAAGAAGGCCAAGTCCGTCGCTGTTCCGGCACATCCGCCGCTCTAGAGGAGTTAGTAGCTAGTCACTTGCCCGCTGTCTCGTACGTACAAGTAGCGACACGATAAAAGACAGGCTTTCCATCGCGTACTAGGTGCGACTCGCAAAAGCCAACCTTTTTTTGATGATTTGCCTGTTGGGCCCATTCTGGCCCAATCACTTTGCCGACACAACGAACCGGTCCTTGACCTTGCGTTTCTTCGCGTGCTTGAGTATGAGCGAGTCCATCTTCTTGTTGGCGGGCACGAAGCAGCGTATGAGCGGGACAAACTCGTCATAGTCCCACGATTTGCTCATAATAAAGAGCTGTGCAAAGCGGGTACGCGTGTCGCAACTCAATTGTGCCTCATTCACGTACTGGATGCGCGTCTCCAAGGGCCGGCAAAAGTGGCCACGCAAGTCGTCCAAGTCTAGCGGGACGTTGTAGAACTCTGGAAGCGACGCCTTCCACCGAACCAAAAACTCTGGTAGCGGCACCGACCCCGTCTGCTTAGAGAGCTCCTGCACGCCAAACCAGCGAGCCACCTTGACGTGGTCCAACTGGAACGTGTCGGCAGGCTCGCTGGCGCTGAACCTGTGCACCACCGACACGACCATTGCGGAAGAGAGGGCCGGAGACGCGCTCACCGTCTTCCGCACCACATTTGCTACCCTTACCAGCGACTCGTAGCCCGTTTCGCCGCCAATAAGCGCGGTAATGATCGTAGCCAAGATCTCTGTGGTGAGGAGGTCGGTGAGCACGGCCGCGAAACCGTCCACCTCTGTACCGCCGAGCTCGTACCACATCCGGCGAAACTGTGAGCGCGACACCGGCGAGCGGGAAAGGAGATCGTCCATCGATACCCGTACGCTGTCCTTGTTCGCAGCGGCGTCGCCAATGGCGTCGCCCGAGTATCGCGGGATACGGCGCGTGTCGATAGTCCCTGGGACAGAGGTGAGCTCGTACTCATACGAGCTCTGCCAAAAAGATATGAGCGCGTCAGGCTCGCTCGCGGCACCAGGCACGAGCGCTTCAATGCGGCGCGGATTGATCGCCAAGTTGTCCATAAGCAACGTCGTGTTCGAGTGGTCCATCTGGCGCACGCGCCACGTCAGCTGGTCTGAACAGAGCACCAAACGGTCACCCACCACCGCGTCATCCTCTGGCTCCACCGGCGCCTTGAGCTCGACTAGCGCGTCGCGGTCGAGCTTGATGTGTGCGAGCAACTCCAGATTCAACTGTATCAACTTGTACGAGCATGTCGCGTCGACATTAAGCTGACTGTACACCTCGTAAGACCTCCCCATGTGTGCTTGGGATTTGCAACTTTTTTGTGATGTTGACTACTATAGTATAGTAGTGTAGTATACTGATATACTACTCAACTCCACTACTATACTCCGCTACTAAACTACTAGAGTATACTACTATACTATACTCTTCTCCCTCTCTTACTGTTATTCGATTATGGATTTTCTTATGATACTTATGCGTAGCTCTCTAGTTTTGCAGGTCAATGATGGCGTCAATATCCTCCACCTCTGTCAACTTAAAGTCGCGACTCAAGCTGATGGTGGTCTTGTTCTCGCTGGCGTGGACCATCTTGGCCAACTTGGCCTGAGGGCCCCATCCGTGTACCGGCGCATTCAACCTGAACGGGCGCAACCAGCTGGTTATGGCGATAAAGTTGTCTGACAAGGTGACAATCTCGTGGATAAGGTCCTCGATACACACCAATCCCAACGACTCGCCAAACTTGTCCTCCACCACCTGGTTGTTGTCCAAGCGCACCGGCAAGTCGTCGTCCTCGGCAACCTCGCCGCTTTCCAGCTCCGTCTCGGCCGGCTTGGGGGCCAGGATGCACGCGCGCTTTTGAAACAATTTGCGGATCGAGCTCAACGAGGGCTTTCCGATTGTGATGTAGGGGGCAACCAAGCTCAACAAGTCCATTGTGGCGGGGCTGGCTTTGACAAAGACACCGGTGTTGGCTTCTTCGAGCTTCAACACGCGCAAGATCTTTTTGGGCTTGTCGGGAATCGATAATCCCTTGGTGTGGTTGGGCACGCGGATGATGAATAACAACCTGTAGTCGCCCGCGGCGGGAGCGGCGCCAGAGACTTTGCCGGCAGTCTCGTCTGCGATGCGCAGTGTTATGGCACGGATACGCTTCAGCTCCAACTCGTTGGACTTGTAGTTTGACACCAAGGTCTCGGCCCTGATAAACTTATTCTTGGCCTGCCTCTTCTTGAGCTTCTCTTGCTGCGCCTTCTTCTCCCGCACCTTCTCCTGCTGTTCTAAACGCTTTCTGTCATTGTTCTTGCGCTTGCGCAAGAGGATCTCGGGGTTAGAGTTCAACACAGCCATTCTGGTTTCAACGAACTGGTGATGCTCCAGGGCAGAGATGACTTTGGAGCGATGAGCACGAAAAAAAGATTGGTTCCTGCATATAAAATTTTGTCTTGCGAAGGCTTATCTGATCGTCTTGCTTCTCTTCCTCTCTTCCCTGAAAGTCTTGCTCTTCTTCCCTTAAAGTCTTGCTCTTCTTCTCTTCCCTTCTTCTCCCTACCCTTCTTGTCCCCGTTTCGCATCTTGGTCTCATTTTCTCTTTCTCTATTATTATGAAATCATGCCATCCTACATGGCTGAGACCTATAATCCTACTAAATCCATTCAACAGGGGGCGTTCTGTGGACTAGGAGTTTAGTTAGTTATGATAAGACTGTTCGTGAGATACATTGTCTGATCAGAATTTAGTCACCTCATAATTTTCCATCAACTCCCTTCCTTCATCTTCCTTCTCGTAACTGCTTCTCTCCTAAACTTCCCTCTAAACTCGTTTCTTGCCCCTCCCCACTAAACATCATTCAATGCAACGCAGACAGCTCCCTTGTGGTGGCCATTGTACTGGCGCACCGTTTCGCTATTAGACAAGTCCCATAACCGCACATAGTGGTCCAGGCACGCAGTTACCAAGTACGCGCTGTCTGCGCTAAACGCGCAGTCCCATACCCAGCGCTGGTGGCCCTGTAGCGTCGTTTCCAAATTGAAGTTGTTCTCGGTCGACCATATTCGCGCCGTGTGGTCGGCAGAGCACGTTGCTAGGTGCTTCATGTCCGTCAGAAGTAACACGCGCGTAATGTACTTCAGGTGAGACCTAAACTTGGTCACTGGCGTCAACGATGTCACGTCGCGCTGGTTGTGCATGTTCCACACATAGCAGTTTCCCTTGTTGTTTCCGGCAACGAGCATCGACCCGTCGCTCGCCACCGACAACGAGTTGATTGGCACATCGTCCTCGGGAATCAAGTGGTGCGTGCACTGGTTCTCGCCCAAGTCCCACACCCGGATGTTGCCGTCCTGGTCACAGCTAATAAGCTCGCCTTGGTTTGGATGAATCACAACCTCATTCACAGGACAGTGATGCTTGTAGTTGCGCTGCACAGACGGCGACCGCACGTCCCACACCTTCACCATGCCGTCTTCCAGCGACGTCACCATCCACTTGTTCTCCAACTGGAACGCCAACGACGTCACATTGCTCGTGTGGCCCTCAAACGTCACCACCGCATTGTTGTTGCTGTTGCTGCCGCTGCTCGAACCGCCTGAACCACCCGCGCCGCCCGACGCGCCAGGACCGCTCGCAGGCCCGCTGCCGTTCCCCTGGCTCCCAGCCCTCCGAATGTCATAGAGGCGCACATACAAGTTTCCCGCCGCTGCTAAGAACCGCTTGTCAGACGTGATCTCGAGCCGGTTCACCTGCGAGTCCGTGTGCTGAATCGTCCGCGAGCACACGCCCGTGAGCGCGTCCCAGAACCGGATCGTGTGGTCGTATCCCGCCGAGGCTAAAATGACCGACATGGTGCCTTCATTAAATTTACTTGTTGAAAATCTATATCGCTCTAAATACAAGCTACACCGCACCATACGCCGCGAGAGCCCAGTCGGCGTACAACCGCCAATTAGGCCACGGGGAGTTGGGCGTACGGCCGAGCTGGCGGTACGTGCAAAGATTCGGAGCGATTAGGACGTTTTTGAGCAAAGTGATTTAATTCCTGATGCCTTCTCGTCTCTGCTCCCTCTCCCTCTCCCTCTCTCTCCCCTTCTCTCTCTCTCCCCTTCTCTCTCTCTCCCCTTCTCTCTCTCTCCCAACAGGCCCGCCTAAAAGTTCTTAATGATAGCTATTTTCTGGTCCTGTGTCAAGCTGGTGGGAAAGTCCACCTTGTACGCAATCTCCATGTTTCCGCGCACGGTTGGCGTCTTGCTCACCGGCATGCCCAAGCCGGGGTACGTCGCTGTCGACGTCGGCTGCACGGGGGTCGAGCGCGTGAGGGTGATACGCTTGCCGTCAATGGTGGACACCTCCTTGTCGAACCCGCACAAGGACTCCTTGAACGTCAATGGCACAACCAAGTGCAAGTCATTGCCGTTACGCTTAAACTGCGGATGCGGTTTCTCCTCCACGACAAACAGGAGAGTCTGTCTCGCCTGGCACTCGGGCTGGTAGTCGCCCTTGTTTGTAAAGTTTACCTTGGTGCCCAGCTTCCATCCTGGCGCCACCTTGATCTCCAAAACCACGCTCTCGCGCTGACCGTCCGAGCCCTTGCGGTTGATCTTCATGCGTTTTGTCACGCCGGTAAACAAGTCTTCGAGCAGCACCGGGAGGGGCATCGTGACAGTGTCGGGCTCGGGCCGTCTCTGACGGCCAAAGTCCATTCCGCCTGGCATGCCGCCTGGCATGCCTCCGCCCATGCCCCCCATGCCGCCCATGCCGCCCATGCCGCTTGAACCGCCCATGCCGAACCCGCCCATCTGCGAGAATATGTTAAAGGCGTCCGCCTGCGAGAATCCACCTCCGTGACCGCCATAGCCATAGCCATCGCCACCAAAAGGACTGGCGCCCGCGCCTCCCGCACCGCCAAAGGGGCTGCCGCCCGCAGGTGCGTTGCCGCGGGCCGCTTCGATACCGTACTCGTCGTACACAGCACGCTTGTCCGCATCGTTGAGGATATCAAACGCTTCAGAGATCTCCTTAAACTTCTCAGTGTCGCCAGTAGGCTTGTCGGGATGGTACTTGAGCGCGCTCTTGCGGTACGCCTTCTTCAAGTCCGCCTCCAGCGCAGAGGGCAGCACGCCCAACAAATCGTAGAGCTTCGTTTCCTTCACCATTGCTGCTCGTTGGCCTCGCAGCAGCTGACTCCGTTTATATCAAGGGCCAGGTTGCTTCTAGAATCTTCTACGGCGGTTTGGATGTTTTGGCAAGGCGCTAAAGTTAATGATCGTCTACTAGTGAAGTAGAGAGTAGTAGTAGGAGATTAGTAGAGAGTAGAAGTAGGAGAGTAGTAGAGTAAAGTAGTAGGAGAGTAGAAGAGTAAAGTAGTATACTGGAGTACTGCTCCTACTACTCTCTACAGTAACCGTGCTGGGTATTCTTGGTTTATTAGAGAAGAACTGAAATTGTCAATCAGAAACATCGTTCCTGGATATCCTTCTGATCCTGCTCTGCTATCCTTGCTACACTCATGTGACCTGACCTGATCTTTGCTGGATCTGATGAGACATGTAGCTCGACTCCTCACTTTTCTTGGCCTGACATTTCCAATTCCAACCATCCTGTTCAGTCTGCTCACACTCTCACTCATTCTCACTCTCCCTACTGGTTCTTGCTCTCACGCTCTCTTTTCTTCAAGGCGCGCTTGCGGATACTTTCGTGCATGTTGCGGTTCAAGCGGTTTGCCAAGCGGGAGTACACGCCAACCGTCAGCTCAATAGCAAAGTGCATCAACGCGTGTGACCAGTACGGCGTACTGGTCGCGTAGCGGTCCTGTGCTCCGCCGCGGCGGCCTACGCCGCCCAATGCCAGCTTCACAAACGCACGGGGGTTGGGAATGGTGGGAGACAGGCGGCGAATCTTGGACATGGCCAGCGTAACCAAGTACGACACAACCAACTCAACATCGATGCGCTGAGGGGCAACCTCTCCCGCCAAGGCTGCCAGCCACGCCTGCAAAAACGCCTTGGAACCAGAGTAGGTCGCCAAGTAGGGCGTAGGCAATAAACCGCCAAACGAACCCATAGTGAGCACTAAACCGCGGCACTTGCCCGCTGCAGTAGTGCGTGCAATGACAGGCAAAACCGTGTGCGTAACACGCAACGTCGCGGTGTTGTTGACCGCGACAATGTCACGCATCTCCTTCAACTCGGTATCCGCAAATGAAACAGGAATAGAGTGAGATTGACCAACATTGTTGATCAAAACCAGCACCGGCAATCCCTCAATCGCGCGTCCAAGGCGCTCGTAGTGCTCGTCAGAATCAATAGAAGCGTCAAAAGCTACAACCGCAGTCTTTACACCGTGCGCAGCCTCCAACTCCAGCGCAAGCGCCTCCAACTTGGAGGCGGTGCGGGACACCAATACGACATTGAGACCACGCGCAGCAAGCTGTGTCGCATACTCCTTGCCGATACCGTCCAGCGCTCCCGTCACAACGGCCCACTTTCCGTCACGCGCTCCGTAAACCTTGTAGTTCTTGCCTTTGAGCACAAACACATCAGCAAGCAACGCCCCGAGACTGAGGAAAAACGTAGTGCACTTGAAAGCGCCCACAAAGACCAAGCCGAACACGGCCGCTTGCGCAAACGCGTTGCCAGTGATGGCGTCCACAAAGCTTTCTGGAAACATGATTATCCACGTCTTTCCCAACAAGTTAAGCAGTTTTGTTTGACCGACATTGTCCTGCAGAAAGGTGGCTCAACGCTCAACAACGCCAAATCAACCGCCATATCCAAGGAGGGCCGCTGGCACCAACAAGAGACTGCCGGAGGGATGAAGACGGGCCAGATCTACAAGTAGGCAAATTCCTGGAGCTTTTCCAGCGAAAGCTGGACATTTAGCTCTTCTTTTGCAACTTGGCGTTCCACCGTTGCCAAACTCGCAACTAAACGGCGGCGAGAGCGCAAAAGAGCCTCCACCAGCGTTGTATTGGCTTCCAATTCGACATGGCGCTTTTCGAGCGCATCTTGTACGCTTCCAGGCGCAATTTCCAATACCGCAATCCACGGATTGCGGTGTTTTGGGCGCTGGGGTTTTGATTCTTGGGGCTTGGAGAAGGTCTTGTATGACTTGTACTCACTCTTGCGAAACTTGTCGTCTTCTGGGTGAGCTCCCGTGTCTTGCGCGTCCCATCCTTGGTCCGCCTTCTCTTCCGCGGATTCTCCATCATTCCGGTGGACCCCGTCTCCTTTCTCGTCAGGATACTCATCTCCATCCCGTACCCCATCTCCGCTCTCGTCTCGCTTCACATCTCGCTTCCCATCTCTATAATCCTTGAAATCATCTCTATAGCTCTTCTCATCACTGTGATCTCTGTCTCTGTGATCTCTGTCCCTGTATTCCCTGTGATCTCTGTCCCTGTATTCCCTGTCCCTGTACTCTCCCCGACCATATTCTCTGTACTCGCCACCTTCTCTGTACTCGCCACCTTCTCTGTAATCGCCTCGGTCGTACTCCCTGTCCTCTCTATAATCTCTGTAGCCTTGTCTGTCAGTGTGTGGGTCCTCCTGTCTGTCGGTGTGTGGGTCTTCTTGTTCGCCGCCACCCCGTTCGTCTCTGTACTCGTGCTGTCGGTACTCCTCGCTGTGCGATCTGCCGTACTGGCGGTACCCTTTGTCCTGGTACCCGTATCCCGAGTACCCCCGAGAGTTACCTCTCGGGCGGTACGACTGGTCATAGTATGGCTGACCACGGCCACGCGAGTTGTAGCCTCCGCGGTACGAGCTTCCGCGGTACGCACCGCTGCGGTACGCGCGGCCACGGTACCCGCCCCTGTTCTCGCCACTGTGGTCGTTGTTGTCGCCGTAGCCACCGTAGTTGGCATAGTCGCCATAGTCGCCGCGACCGCGGTACGCACCACGCGCTCCTCCGCGGCCACGTCCTCTGTGCAGGGGCCCGCGGTACGAGTAGTCTTCGTGGTACGATCCGTCGGTCAGCCTCTCATCGTGTGACCCTCCGTAGTACGTACGGGGCTCCTCGCCAGTGTGTTCGCTCATGGTGTGGTGTTTTTTGTGAAAAATGCAGCTTTAGAGGAGGAGAGAGATGGGAACTGATGGGAGTAATGGGAAGATCAAAGACGTAGAAGAGAAGAGATGAGATGAGAAGAGATGAGAAGAGAAGAGATGAAGATGACGAGAAGTCAAGGAGGATAGGGGCAGTAGGTGATAGCGTAGAATACACATAGAAAGAGTATACTGAGAGATGAATAATGAGGTGTACTGAGGTGCTGAGGAACTGAGTGTACTAGGGAGGCAGAGGTGTAGAGGTGCAGACTGAAGAGCAGAGGTGACTGAGTAGAAGAGGTAGACTGAAGACTAGTCTGAGTGAACTGGTAGAACTGAAGAGTAGTCCAATATGTGAACTGATAGAGCTGAAGAGACAGTGGGAGGAGAGTAGTGGAGGAGAACAGTGGGAGGAGAGTAGTGGAGGAGAACAGTGGGAGGAGAGTAGTGGAGGAGAACAGTGGGAGGAGAGTAGTGGGAGAGAACAGTGGGAGGAGAGTAGTGGGAGAGAACAGTGGGAGGAGAGTAGTGGGAGAGTAAGAGTAGACTAGAGGAGAGGAGAAGAGCCCAGAGCAGAAAATGAAGAAAGCGTAGTGTAACGAGGAGGGAGGAGTAGATATTAGGAGTTGATTAGACAGCTGTAGTGAGTGGAGACAGTCTAGACTAAAGTGTAGAGGAGAGGAGGGAGTAGTAAAGAGGGTGAATGGAATGTAGAGTGGATTTAGTGAACAGAATGTGGCGGATGGAAGGTAGAGTGTACGGGATGTAAAGTGGATGCAGCGAATGAAATGTAGTGAGCGTAGTGAATAGAATGTAGTGAATAGAATGTAGTGAATAGAATGTAGTGAGCGTAGTGAATAGAATGTAGTGAATAGAATGTAGTGAGCGTAGTGAATAGAATGTAGTGAATAGAATGTAGTGAGCGTAGTGAATAGAATGTAGTGAATAGAATGTAGTGAATAGAGTGTAATGAAGATGTAGTCAATGTAATGAATAGAATACTGATCGTCTACAATTTCACAAAATAGACAAATAATCATAAAACTAACAAACTTGATTAATCGACAACACTAGAGTTGCTTGGAAGCATAGCTCAAAGAACTGTCCAAGAATCATTAACCAGAACCAATCCCCATCAAAGAGTATCCGAGAGCTCCCGGACAGGCATAACTCCAGCAAACTAAACAGTCGTACCCCACAGAAACGGCTGAATTTCAATCAGATCAGATCAGATCATGAGAGATGGATATACGACTCTCCTACACTACTCTACCCACACTACCCCGTACACTACTCTACCCACACTACCCCCGTACACTACTCCCCCTTCCTCTCTATCACATGATTACACCCTTGAGCATCAGCACATTTTTCCAGTCATTCTTTTGTAACTTCTTGGCAATACGCCTCAGCTGCGGGCGTGACCTCAAGTCTTAGGCGCTACAGCTGTATCTATTGTATCTACAGTTGTATCCATGGACACGATCTCTCCTTTCCCTCGCTCCCTCGTATCGTCGTTCCCTCACCTTTGCCCCTCCGTTTCACAATCGTGACGTTTTTGCACCCGTCAAATTCCGCATTGGGAAATTTAATGCATTCTGTAATTGAGCTCACCAGCACGCTACGAGAGATGGCACCGCTACGGCCCCCGTCCGACCCGCAATTCAGCCTCCGGACGGAGTTGGTGGCGTTGGCAATGGCGCACGCGCAGATTGATGCGAGTTTCGCGCTGAGCGGAGCGCAGAAGCCGGTTCAGCGAACCGTGGGCAAGCGCCGATCGGTCAAGGAGATGGTTGACGAGGCAGAGCGGGTCGCTGGGCGACCCTGCTCCGCGGAGGGCGCGGGAGCCGTCTTGTGGCCGGCTGCGCCGGCCACCGCACCCTCCGCGGCCACCACCGCGCTCGTACCCGGCGAGACCGAGGACTTCAAGATCAAACCCATAACGACCCATCCACACAGATCATCCAGGCTCTGAGTCAGCATTATAACGACCCATCCACACAAAACATCCAGGTTCTGAGTCACCGCGATAACGACCCATCCACACAGATCATCTTGGTGTACGCACACCATACCTGGCCAGCGCTTTTGCACAACCGCAAGCCGCCCCTACCCATTCTCCATCTTTACGTCTTGTTTTTATTACTAGCGATAAATTATATCAGGTCATAGCGACCAGTCTGAGAAAGTTGTCGTAGCTATCGTCCTGGTCCTCGCGAAAGTACGGGTGCGCAATGGCGCGCTTGGCGCTGATACGGCCGCTGGGGTCGTACACCAACATTTGCTCCAAGAGGTCCAAGCCGTCCGCGTCCAATCCCGGCACAAACTCGCTCAACTTCTTCTTGGCCCACTTGGGAAAGGTTGGCTTAAAGTCAGGGAGGTACGCCACGTCGGGCCACGTCTCCTCCAGGGGCGTCCCGAGCACGCGGAATATACGAAAGATTTCGTCAATCTCGCTGTCGCCAGGAAACAACGGCTTGCGGTTGCACATTTCCGCAAAGATGCATCCCACCAGCCACATGTCGACGCCCGTCAGGTACTGCTTGCCGCCCAACAAGATTTCGGGCGCCCGGTACCATAACGTAACAACCTCGTGCGTGTACGCGCGCAACGGAACCCCAAACGCCCGCGCCAAACCAAAGTCCGCCAACTTGAGCGTGCCCTCCTTGTCAATCAACAAGTTCTGCGGCTTGAGGTCGCGGTGCAAGACGCGGTGCAGGTGGCAGTGCTTGATCCCCTTGACAAGCTGGCTCATAAAGCGCTTCACCATCGCCGCACCAAGACCAACGCCCTGCGGAATCAGCTCCATGTACTTCTTCAAGTCCAAGTCTAGAAACTCAAACACAAGGTAGAGCTTGTGCGAGTCGGAGTGTATTATGTCGTAGAGCCGCACAATGTTGTCGTCGCGCATCTCCTTCAAGAGCGAGATCTCCCGTATGGCCGTCAGCGGCACTCCCTCATCCTCCAGCTCCAACCGGATCTTCTTGAGCGCCACCACGCGGTTGTTGTAGCGCGTGTCGAGCGCCTTGTACACGACACCGTACGTGCCCTCGCCCACCTTCTCCTGGCGCTGAAAGTCAGCGAGCTCAACCATACTAAACAAGGTTGTTGTTTGAAAAACTTTATGGAATGCAAAATACAAATACTAAGCTAGCATGTAGAAACAGGAAAACACGTAAAACGCCTCCTGCGTTCGTGCGCGCGCAGAGAGCACGCGGCAGCAGCCACGGGGACCGTCCAGGACACTCGGCCTTTTTCCCGAAAGAACGAGGTCAATAGGTTAGATAGATATCTATTGGTATTGATATCAAGATATCCAAATATCACGATAGCAGTATCAATCAATATCAAAATGAATGGAGTGGGCCGCTTCAGCAGACCCTGCTGGTGAGTGAGACTTCTCAGACTTCTCAGAGCAGCCCGCTCCAGCAGGGCCTTTGGTCCTGCGGAGCGGGCTACTGGAGGCTACTCCCCCGCAGCGCAAACATGAATCTCCCTTCCCCATTCACTGCTCAAAATCTGCTTGCCCGTGATGCGGCGCTCAGGCTTGGGGTCGAGAATCAGGTAAATCACATTGCGGCAGCGTGCCCTCTTTAAGCCCTCAATAGGCTCGTAGCCCGCTGCGTCCTTGCGTTTTCCCAAGTACTCCTCGTAAAACTCATCGCGCGTCGGGTCAGCCAACTTCCACAACTGGCGGCCAGTGCGCATAGCCATGTAAATGACGCCGCACGCCCATATATCCACTCCGCGCGGGTCAAACTGGTCGTGCACAAACTCTTCGGGCGCAATGTACGGCAGCGACCCGCACACGCCGGCGCTCAAGTGGATCTCTGCCTCCCACGCCATCTTGAAGCACTCGCCATTGCCAAAGTCGGTAATCTTGAGGAGGCCCGTTTGCGTGAGCAAGATATTCTCGGGCTTGAGGTCGCGGTGCGACACGCCCATATCGTGCATGTAATTGACGCCGCGTATAATCTGCTTGAAGAAGCAGTCCGCCTCGGCATACTCCAACTTGCCGGCGGTGATAATCAAGGTGTACAAGTCGCCGCCCGCGCAAAATTCCATAACTTCGCAATAGTCGCCTTTGGCATCCTTGAGCAAGTCGAGCGTGTCGATAATGTTGCGGTGCTTCAACAGCAGCGAGATACAAAACTCCAGCGTCAAGCGGCGGTTGTACTTCTTCTCCGACTCGTTCGGCCGGCGCTTAAACTCCTTCACCGCGTAGAGCGTCTCGCCATCCTCAAGCGCCGCCAGGTTCAAAACGTCCGCGCCGGGACCCTTCTTGTGCGCCACGCGCACAACGCCAAACGAGCCGCGTCCAATAACCTCCTGGCACCGTCCGTACTTTTCGACAAACAGGCGGCAGTCCGCCGACGCCGCCACGGGATCACCGTGGTACGGCGACGTGTCGTTGCGCACCTGTTTCACCAAACCCGCAAAGAGCGTGGGCGGCTTCGCCGACGGCGTGGCCACCGCAGCCGTCCCCGCCGTCGGCGGCGTCACCACGCCAGGCACTGGCGTGCCTGGCGGCGACACGCCAGGCAGCACCTCCGCCAGGTCCGCGCCAGCACGCAAAATGTTTGGCACCGCCGACTTGGCCTCGTCGCGGAGCTTCTTGGCCCCCAACAAGTCCTTCAACATGTTCGACAACTTCTCCTGCCGCTTCGCCAGCCGCAAAGCGTGCTCGTGCAGCCCGCCCTCCACCATCCGGAACCGCGGTCGCGCCATCTCAGCGCCTTCAGCCGGGCGCCGCGCCGTCAGCAGCAGGCGGGAAACGCTCGCGCTCGCGCTCGCGCTCCCGCCCGGCTGGGCTATTATAAAGTCCTCGTCGTGTGAGAGCGGCTTCGGCGCGGCCTTGCCGTCGTCGCCGCCGCCAAACAACCGCCACTTGGTCCTGCGCTTTGTATCGGCCATAGTGTAGACTGTACTATTTTGCACCGCTGAAAAATTTTGCTCCTCCCGCGCCGCACACCAGCTGGAATTGCGCCAGCCAGCAGCGGGCCCCATGGGGCCGCGGCGGCGGCGGCGACCGCCGCAGCGCCACCGCGCGCTACTGCTTCAGCGGCTCCCCTTTTCGCGCAGAGTTCACGGCCGTTGTAGCGTTCCAGCGGAGCGAGTCGTCAGCGAGCGAGTCGGCGGCACGTCTCCGGAGCAGCGTAGAGTAGCGAGAGACCAGAGAGGGGCGGGTGGCGGTAGAGACCAGAGTAGAGGTGGAGACCAGAGTAGAGGGAGACACCAGCGTAGAAATCAGGGAGAGGGAGAGCGACGGGAGCGTGGAAAGGGACGGGAGTGAGAGCGACGGGAGCAGCGACGGGAGCAGGGACGGGACCGTCTCTCCCGGGACACTCGAAACGTCCAGCGAGAGCGACACCGTCGGCGCCGGGAGCAACACGCCGCGAGTGCTGAAGGAGACGCGCGACCGCGGCGTGCTGGCACGCGAGTTTTCCAGGCTGGAGCTCATTCGTTCCACGCCCCCCACGCTTTTGTCTCCAGGTGTGGAGAGGGGGGCGGGTACCTCTCCCGTCTTCCTTCCTCGTCCGCTCGTCTTTCTTCCTCGTCTTCCTCGTCCTCTGGTCTTTCTTCTTCCTTTTCCCTCTCCTCGCTCTCCTCCTCTTGTCTTTATCCTGCCTCCTCTTGTCCTTACCCTGCCTCCTCTTTCCCCCTGTTTTGGGCCCAACACCTTAAACACCGCCCTCATAAAGCCTCCAGCGACTATCCCGCACACCACGCCCATCATCAACAGGGCGACGCCGCAGTGCAACGCGGCAACGCCAAACATGCGTGCGTGCGCCCACGCGCGGTGCGTGTCCCACGCGCTGTCCTCCATCTCCAAGACGCGCACCACTGGCCAGAGCGCCATGCGCACCGGCGCCAACAAGACCGCGCACACCGTTGCCGCGGGAACAAGGACGCTGTGCACAACGATACGACCAAGAAGGCACGCACAGCGCCACGCCACGAGCGCGGGGTACGTCGCAATGTACACCACGTAGAGCATGATAAAGAAGTCTTCAGTTAGTTGTCAGTCAGTTGTCAGTCAGTTGTTAGTTGTTAGTCAAGTCTACGCGCAAGGCTACGCCACAAGCTCAGGCAAGCTTGCTCTACGTCTAGTCAAAAAGTACAGATTCGTCATCAACTAAATACAAGCATTGTAGTCAGCGTTGCGTTCGCGTTGGTTAGTTGGCAGTCAGTGCAGTTTCAGGTCGGATTGTTTGGTAGATTTTTGATTGCTTGGTAGGTGGGTAGTTTGGGTAGTTTGGGTAGATTGGGTGGTGAGTCAGGTCTGGGCTCCGGTCAGGTCTGGGCTCCGGTCAGGTCTGGGCTCCGGTCAGGTCTGGGCTTCGGTCAGGTCTGGGCTCCGGTCAGGTCTGGGCTCCGGTCTGGTCTGGGCGCCGGCCTGGTCTAGGGTCTGATGTCTGGTCTGGTCTAGGGTCTGAGGCCTGGTCCGGGGTCTGAGGCCTGGTCCGGGGTCTGAGGCCTGTCCGTGGTACCTCCCTATGTAGTCAAAATCGTCTTGCCTTCGCCCTCGCCGCCACGCGCCTTCTTGAGTGGCGCGGACGGCTCGTGGAGGCTGTGCAGCAGCAGCTTGATGTGGTCAATATAGTACGAGCCAAACACGTTCCAGTGAAACTTGATCAACACGGCGATGCGGGCGGCAATGCTCTTGAGCTCACACGCGCCGCTAGAAGCACCGGGTGCGAGCGGTCCAGTGCCCGCCGGAGCGCTATCCTTCTGTTTCAGCGGGAGCAGCAGCTGGAGCAGCTGCAACACCAGGTCAGGGTGTGCCGCGTGCGACACAGCCTGGTGGCTCACCGAGTCCTGTGCCATGCCGATTGTGATTTCTTCCAACAATTCTTTAAACACCTTAACCTCCATCAAGCCATAAACCTGGCTGCTCGGCTGTATGTGTTTGTTAAGCCAGCTGTAGCCAAACTCCACCATGCCTTGCGGCAACTGCGGCGAGTCACACACAGTCTTGACGAGCTGGAGCGCAATAGCGGACGTATTCTTGGTCCACTTGATGTTGCCATTGTCATCCAGCACAATCGCCAAAATCTCCAGCTGCACAAGCGACACCTTCTTGGGGGTGAAGAGGGCGGCGGCGCGCGGTCCGCGCGCATTAACAGCGAGCTGCTTATACAAGACAACGCACAACTGCACGCACACCAACAGGCGCACGTCGGCGCGCAAAAGTACCAAACGGGTGTGGTCAAAAGCCAAAGTGGACGGAAACTCTATAGCCATTTGGCGGCAAGACAACAAGTCGACAATTGCCTCGGCAATCAACGGGCGAAGGGTGGAGTCGGCGGAGGACACAGGCAAGTTCTTCTTTACAAATCGCTTGTAGAACCACGCCAAGGCATCCTGGATATTGAGCTTGTGGTGCATCATGAGTGTTTGAAAGTAGTCGCGCTCAAACTCAACGGCGGTCTCCACCAACACGGGTCGCAAGATCCTAATCTGGTGGTTGGCCACGTCAAGCTTCATCGCCTCCAAAATTTGAAAAATCATGCGCAAGCCTTGAACGAGCGCTTGCACAGAATTCTTGCGGCTCGCAAGCGCAAACTTGTACTGCATCTCCGCTACCCAGGGGTCGCGCATCGGCGCACAGTGCGATTTAAACACTTGTCCCAACCAGCGGGACATTTCCACAAAGTCAAACGACTTGTGATTGAGCTGTTGCATGAGCAAGTCAATGTCCATAATCTCAGCAACTTGGGCGCGGTCCTTCGCAGGCAAAAGAGAGAGTAGAATGTCGCGAACGGTGGAGAATAACACGGGAAGGCGCACGAGCTTACGCTCGGTGGAGTCGCTAGCGCCTGCACTAGCGGCAGTAGCGGCATCCGCAGTAGCGGCATCCGCAGTAGCGGCGCCAGCCGACAACCAGCCGCACTCCTTCTCCACCTCTAGCCAGTAGCCGTCAATCACACCGCGCTTGCGCTTTCCTCGCTCTCCGTCCAAGTTGGGTCGAAATTGGAGCTGAGGGTCAAACAAGATGTCATGGCGCAACTGCGGGTTCTTCAAAATTTCGTGCAAGTCAATCTCCTTGAGCGAGTTCAAGTTGATGGGCGGCTGCTGCGGTATAGTCAGCTCCTTCGTCAGCGAGTGGTAGGCGCCCGACAAGTGGCTGCCCTGGCCGTGGAGCAGCAGGCTGCCCTGGGCCAAGTGCTTCGCATAAGAGTGGCGCGAGGTGTACTGTATGATGGGGAGAGAGCGTGAGCGAAATCGGCGCACAAACGTTGGTGGAGCCACCGGCTGCGGCAAGCCGAGCGCCGCAGACTTGTCTGCCGACACCGGCTTCGCCACAAGCGACACCGAGGCGCCAACGCTCTCCTCGTCCTTCGAAAAGGTCACCGACTTGTCTAAACGCACGCGCTTGCAGTGGCTGTGGTGGTGGTGGTGGTGGTGGTGGTGCAACTCGTGTGAGTTCAGCTGGCGTTTTGCTGGCACCTTGGTTGCGGCGGAGTCATCAACCACGGGGCTTATGGATGCTGGCGCAGCAGGACTTGCGGCCGCCGAGGGCGCCACCACGGCCGTGCCGGCAGACACAGCGGTCGCCGCCGCGACCGACGCGGTCGTGGCGGCAGCAACAACGGGTGGCAGTTCGCCCAAGCGAACCTGCCGGTACAGGTCCTCGCGGTACACCTGCTCCTTGTCGGTATTATTAATCGAGTTCATCGTACTCGGGGCTCTGACAGAAGCCTGCTCAGCGGGTTTGGCGCTCGTGTGTGGGGCCACCCAGGAAGCACACGGTTGTGTGGCAAAAAGCGGGTGGAGCAACAATCGTCAAACGACGGAAACGCGGCTATGCAGAGCGCGACGGGGCAAAGGAGTGCTTCTGGCGGGTCGCAGTGAGTTCAACAGGCGGTGCGCGGACAGAGAATACCAGCGGACGACCTGGCGTGGACAGTTGCTAGTGTTGCGTGTGGTGGGTGGAATGAGATGTCCATAATTCTTTTCGTGAGCGAATAGAGGCTCAGTCTCATGATTACATAATCATACGACTAGCTGTTGGGAGAGTTCCAGGGGCGTCCGTGAAGCCGTGAGAGGCGTATCTCATGAGTTTCGAGAGCGTAGCGGCCTTGCGCCCACCAAAACTACTCTGCCGGCGTTTTAGCGCAAAATTTAGCGGCTATTGAGGGAGTTTTGCTGATGTTTGTAGTTTGTTTAGGCGTTTAAGGTGTTTAGGTTGAGGTTTTGAGTTCTGGCGGGCGCCAGCACGAGCAGGGCGACGGCGACGGCGAGGGTGTGGGCGAGGGTGCGTCAATCGCCAGAGGCGCTGTCGAGCGTGCCGTTTCCAGCCGTTGAGGCTGTGCGAGCTGTGACTGACGAGGAAGCTGATGACAAATCATGAATGGAAGGACAACGTGGAAAAGGCGAGGGAGAAGAACAGAGAGGGGAGAAGAACAGAGAGGGAGAAGAACAGACAGGGGAGAAGAGCAGAGAGAGGGAGAGGAGCAGAGAGAGAAGAGAAGAGAAGAGAAGAGAGAAGTTGAGACGATTTAAGGCGAGACGAACAAACTTTGCCGTAAACGAGTTGCGATCCAGATAAGACAACTTACATAATCCGTTTACGAATGTAGAGATGAGCATATCGATGGTGACGAAGCGGGCGATATCGACGGGTCTCAGGCGTCTGACGCGGCGGCGTCCTGCGGATGCAGACGTGAGCGGTGTAGCTGCTGGCACGGGCTCCGTGTCTGTCAAGAAGGGGAATCTGGGCAGAGACGACGATGCCTCCAGCCGAGCCGGATCGGCAACAGGCGGGAATGTCTCAGTCTCAAGTGTGTTTGAGCATTTCAGGATGGGGGAGAGGGTGGAGAGGGGGGAGGTGAAGGTGAAGGAGGAGGTGAATGAGGTGAATGAGAAGGAGGAGGAGGTGAATGAGAAGGAGGAGGAGGAGGAGGAGGAGGAGGAGGAGGTGAATGTGAAGGAGGAGGAGGTGAATGTGAAGGAGGAGGAGAAACACTCGGAGGTGAAGAATGAAGTGATGGTGGAGGAAGAGGTGAAACAGGAGGAACAAGAGGTGATGATGAAGGAACAAGAAAAGGCCAACCAGGCTGAGGAAGAGGTTTGGAAAATTCTGGAGAATGTTCTGAATGTTTTGGTGGCGAACCCTGCGGATGTTTTGGCGGCGAACCCTGCGGATGTTTTGGCGACCCTTGGGAATGCCACCAAGAAGGTCGAACCGGAGAAGAATAGAAATAATAGAGAAAAGGACAGAGAGAATAAGAATAGAGAAAAGGGCAGAGAGAACAAGAATAGAGAAAGTAACAGAGAGGACGAGACTAAGAATAAGACCAAGAATAGAGATAAAAATAGAGAGAATACGAAAATCTCCCATAAAAGGGTACATGTGAATGTGACAGAATGCTTCAACAAAGTGGAGATTGCGGGTCAAGTCAAGCAAGAGGTTAGTGCGAGCACGAAAGAAACAAGTGACAGGGCAGAATGCACCAAAACAAAGAACACCCTTGATGACGTAAAGCCAAATAGCGTATACGATACAAAGCGTTGCTTAGAATCGCCGACGCCGAAACCAACGCTCGCACGGCCCCTAACCCATCTTCATGTGGAGATTAACCCGTTACACAGCCCCCAGGAAACAAACCGCACTACAAGCCTTGGCCTAACCCCCCAAACAAACCACGAAACAAACGGTCAAGCAAGCGACGAAACAAACGGGCAGGACGCGACAAACGGCGAAGACGCAAGCGGCCAGGACGCGACAAACGGTGAGGACGTAAGCGGCCAGGACGGGCCAAACGGTGAGGACCGGATAGGGAGTGCAAGTGTTTCTGCTCCCGGTGCTCCCCCAAACTTGTTCCCACGGGCAAAAGATGCACCCGGTCCCCCAAACTGGAACCAAATCTACAACACCGTTGTGGAAATGCGCGCCAAATTTATGGCGCCGGTGGATACGCTAGGGTGCGAGCGCATGCCCGAGACACTCACGCCCGGGATCCGCACCGCGTATCCCCGCACATACCGCTTCCAGCTCTTGGTGTCGTTGATGCTCTCGTCACAAACTACAGACGAGGTCAACTACCTGGCCATGGCGGCCCTAAATGCACACTTTTGCAGCCGGGGGTACCCGCACGGCCTCGAGCTCGCGGCTGTGCGCTCGACGCCCGAATCGGAGATTGACCGGCTCATTGGCAAGGTTGGATTTCACCGTAAAAAGGCAAAGTACATCAAGGAAACGTGCGAAATCTTGCATACGGAGCACAACGGCGACGTTCCGTTGGAGGTGCGCGATATGGTGCGGCTCCCAGGCGTTGGCCCCAAGATGGCGCACCTCCTCCGCCAGCTGGCATGGAACCTCACCGACGGCATTGGCGTCGACGTCCACGTCCACCGCATCGCCCGCATGTGGCGCTGGACCAGCGCCGCAGCACGCACCCCGGAGCATACGCGACGCGAGCTCGAGGAATGGTTGCCCCGCGCTCTCTGGTCAGATATCAACCCGTTGCTCGTGGGCTTTGGCCAGGCATTGTGCACGCAGAAAAAGCCTGGATGCGAGGTGTGCGACCTCGCAATGCACCTCTGCCCGGCGGCGAACAAAGCAGTGCGAGCCCAAGCCTCGAGCAACCTCTCCACCAAAGCCACACCGCCCAAAGCCCGCTGGGAAAGCCTCCAGCGCCGCGCAAACTTGAAAGGACTTTTAAAATAGTAAAACATCCAAAACGCATAGTCGTTAAACGTCAAAGTGTCACGTTTCTCTGTAATATTAATTGTCAATTAGCCGCCGGCGCCATAATAGCTCTACAGAGTTGTACGGCCAGTGAGGACGAACAGAAAGCTATATGGGAGCGATGTTGGAGGCAGTGCTTTCGATACCGGACCAAGTTTCCGCGTCGCTGGCGGACGGTGGGGCGAAGCGGGGCGGCGATGGTGCGGGGGCTGGGGCAGCTGGGGCAGTAGGCGAGACAGGCACAGGCACCGGCACCGGCCCAGGGGCAGGGGCAGTGGCAGTGGCGAGTGACGAGAACGGCGCGTGCGGTGTGTCGCCGCGGCCACCGACGCCATCGTCGGAGACGGTTGGCGGCAGCGATGGAGGCCCAGTGGCACCGGGGTCTGGAAGCACGCTTTCAGCGACTAAGCAGGCTGTGTTTGTGCACAAGCTCTACGATATGCTACACGACGACGCTCTTCTGTCGTTGATATGGTGGTCCAAGGTGGGCGACTCGTTTTGCGTTGTTCCGTCCGAAGACTTTGCGCGAGCGCTCAGCCAGTACTTTAAGCACACCAATATTGCGTCATTTGTGCGACAACTCAACATGTACGGCTTCCACAAGGTGAACGACATGTCCTCGGCGGAGATAGAGAGCCCGAGCAAGGTGCTCGCATGGGAGTTTAAGCACTCGCAGAACCAGTTCAAGCGGGGACAGGTGAATATGCTCCAGCACATCAAGCGGCGGTCTTCACGCAATTTGAACTCGCACAAGGAGGTGGTGCGGCTCGAGGCGATACCCAAGAACATTTCGAGCGAGGGCATCAGCGGCGGAGCGCGCGGAGCGGCTAGTAGTGGAGAACCGCGGCCCATGACCCCGACCGAGTACTACGATCCGCAGCAGCAGTATCACAACCAGGTGCACGAACAGCAGCAAACATTGTACTCGCAAATACCGTCTAGCCAGACACCGGTAGTGGGTACTGTGGGGACTGTAGCAACTAGTATGGGTAATGGGATCGGGACGGCCATCGGAACCGCAATAGGGACAGGAATGAGTTCTGGATTGTCTGGATTAAACTCTGGTTTATCAGCAGGAATAAACTCTGGCATATCAGGGATAATGTCAGGGATGGTAATTTCGGGGCATCTGGGCACAAACAATTGTCCTTCACCCCGGGCCCAGGGAGCCGCAGCTGGCACCTCGCGAGCAATCGGCAGTATAGGGTCAGCCGGGAACACCCTGGCAACTCACACCGCTGAAGAGCCAGAGTATCACCGCCCTGGACCGCCCGAACAGGCATACGCCTCTTTTGTGGAGCTCGACAATATTGTCGCTGGAATGCGCCACGAGATGGCGGCAATGCAAGCCAAGCTCAACGCCTCCGCAGTAGAAGTGTCCAAGAGCCACCACGACATGATGGAGTTGATTGAAATCTTGAAAAATTGGTCAGACAGTGCCCAGGATGGCACGCAGCCAGCTGCTGGAGGTTCGCTGAGCGCTTCGCAGAGCGCGTCGCAGAGTGTGCCGCTACGCAGTCATAACAAAACTCCAGTCTCTAAACCGGGCCCTGGAGGTGCGGATACGACGGAGTCGCCGTTGACTGGCGGCCGCCAAAGTCGTTTGTCGAGCGACTTGACTCGGTTTCGTTCGCTTCTTGCGCAACGAAGAAATGCCTTGAACAAGATTATTTCGCAATCTTACAATCCCCAATACCAACACCAACAATATCAGCAACAGTTTAAAGTGATATCATCTTGGTTGCCGCCTAACCAGGCGGTACAAATGGTACCCCAGGGCTTCGCACAGAACCATAATTACACAGAATCGCCAGGATACCATCTGAATAACCAAGCAGATGGTCAGCGTACCTTGAAAGAACCCATGGAACCCTTTTCCACACACCAACCCTCTCAAATACTACTTGACGAATACCATCACTCAAAAGTTCAACATCATGGTCATCATTATATGCAACAGCATAATTATCCATACCCTCCACAGTTTGCATACCAACCACAACTACAGTCGTCGCATCAACACTCGCAAATACCGGCTCATTTACAAACTCACGCATACTCGAATTACAATGATACTAGAAGTCGAAGCCCACAAACACTGGGCAGGGGTTCCATTAACAGCATTCTCAAGCAGCCAACTCCAGAAGCATTAAAATTTGCTCTGCAAACGCATTTGGGCCCTCACCCCTCTGCACCACCAACAGTGGTTCCAAACCATCAATCATACCCATTTCCAATTATGAGCAGCGGTGATGGCACCCCAGTGTCTGCGCAATCACAGCATACACCGCCTGGAATGATTTTGTCGGCCCACGCAGCGCATTTGCCTGTATTTCAACCTAGACTTTACGGGACACGCACAAACTCTCTACCTAACCCTTCGACTGAGGAAAATATTACGCTGAACCCACATGGACTACCTACTATACCTTCCAAATTTCCACTGTCGTCTAGCGTGTACCATACACATCGCAATTCCATTACAGTGACAGATGATTCGCATCGCTCCGACGCGAACAACATAAAGCATGCTGGCAATAACAAACACATGTTGCCACCAGCTTCTTCAGTTGATGATCCTTCTCAACAAGATGTGACAACATTTAGAGCAAGACACCTGACTCCTACATTGATAACAGATGTGAAAGATAATTCCGAGGATAAGATTAGTAAACTGAATTCACTCAAGAAAACAGCGGCTTCAACAACTCCGCAGACTGGCACATCCTCATCAGGCACACCCTTGGTAAAAAACCAATTACCTTCAGTATCTGAGCTAGACAAGTCAATACAAGGTCATCGGGCAGCCAAGGTAGAGGAAGAAGAGCCGTCCAAAAAGAGGAAACTTTAACGGTCACTTGCAGTACAACGCAAACTTCCGTCGCATAGAAGTGTAATACAATGTATAATTGTGAAAATAAAAGAAGTTAGAATCTATACAGAGAGTCGCATTCTGCGATCAACACTTGGTGACAACTCTTTTCAAGGGTTCAATGTAGTCAGCTTCCAAACTGTCTTTGACGTAGACAATATAGTACGGTGTTGCTGTGTTTCCCTCTGAAAAATTGAACACCTCACTGGCAGGTACCTCAGTCACAGTTTCATCGTTATACTTTCTGTATATATTGCGATGAGGATCACGTATGTAGACCCAATAATGACCATACAGTGCTTCGCCACGATGAATGAATATTGCCATAATAGAATATCCAACTTTTGTGTAGTTTGTAAACTGCAGTGAAACCTTTTCCCGCAAATCTTGTAATTGCAAGTCGATATCAGCTAATTCCTTCTTCAATTTGTCAATTTGAGTTTGAATTGAAACAATAGTCAGAGGATCAGCGACAAAAGTGTCATGTGTCCTCACCGTTGTCTCAAGAAAACGTTTCGTGGTTGTTAAGGACTCAATGATCGTCATCTTTGTGGACTCATTTACCTGTAGAATCAATTGCTTTTTCTCCAACAAGTGCTGGATAGCCGACTTCCACTTAAACACGTTACTTCTTTTAGCCAAAATCTCCTCATCTTCGGTATCTAGATAGCGATCTAGATATATTTTCTCACTGAACGGGATTGGCTCTATTGACTTATATGCCACCAACCTTTCTCTGTCAAACATCACTCTTTGAACATGAAATTGTAAAACTTCAGGTAACTGGCTGATTGTGGAAGACTTTTTTACATAGCCTTCCTCTAGCTTTACCAAATCTTCACTGAAGTAATTGTCTAACGAATCATAGATGTTTTTGGGATGGTCGCTTACGTTGATAATAAGACTGAAAAACCTTTCCACAGAAATTCTCGGCTTTCCATTTGCCGCGTCCAAAGGGGCGATAGTTTGCTTTATTTTGCCATGGAATAATCTCTTTATGAGGTCAATTTGCTCACCATCCTCATCCAAGCTCTCTGGCAACAAAGCTGTTTCAATTTGATAAGTCACATTTTCAATACATTCGGTCACATCTTGTTGTCTGCCTACCTCAATAGTGCTCTCCATTTGGTCATTACTGATGGGAAGTAGTTCAGGCTTTGTAGAACCAGTGGACATACCTTGAGAATATGCAGGTCCATCAACTTGCATGCTGTCTACATCCTTTTTTTGGTCAAAATCTAACAGCAAGTCAATCACGTCTTCGGCATTTTCACTTGACGAAGATTCGATGTCAATCAAGGTCACTTCTGGTACATCTTCAATTGCAAGGGTTTCTTTAAACGAAACTGGTTGAGACAAGGGCAAAAAGGACAAATAAGCCAACTCCTTAGAAGGTTGAACACACCTGCTTTTAGTGTATATCATTTCTGTGAATAATTGCCTCAAGTGGTATATGAATTGGTGAGAACGTTGGATTTCAGAATTTTCAACTTTCCTTCCTCCAATTTTTCTTGTACTATCGAGATAAAGTCCCTCATTTTCCTCAAAAGAAAGGATCAAATCTCTCAAGGGCTTAATGGAGAAGTAATACTGCAACAAAGAATTTAAGTAGCAAGTGTTGCCAATATTGTCCAACCCTGCTGGCCAATTCTCCGCTGGGAGTAATGACGGATCTATTCCACCATTCTTCAAGAATGAAATCAAGATTTCAGACTTGCGCTGCTCCGCGATCACCTTAAGGCACAATCTCAAAATTCTTATATCAGAGTTAGAATCATTCACATCATTTGCAGCTAACTTCTCTTGAAAATGAGTGACAATTTCAAAATCAGAGGAATTTGTTTCGCAATTAAGAATTTCAACCGCCTTGGCATACGAAACTCCATTATTGGCAACACGAACAACATCTGGGAGTTTTGTCTCAAGATAGTTCAATAATATATAGCTCTTGCGATTCACAGCTACCGATAATAGAGCCTTGTGTAAAATTAACACATCATCAGATTCTGCATTAAAACCGTTTGATTGTAACGTATCATCTAGTTTAAATTCATATGCGGTTATTACGACATCATCTTCTGTTATGTCTTCAATGTTGAGTTCTTCCAAGGCAACCTTTACTGGAATAATTTCATGGTCTAGAAATTCAGTCAATTTGACAGAATTTCTCGCTTTGGCAATAGTTCGCAAGTGACGGTTGAAATACGAATAATTCTTGATATCACTGTTGAAACTGCTTCGGTACATTGCAATGATCACATCGTCATCAACACTGTGAAGATCTTCCTGGTTTCCAATACCGAGATTCTTCATTGATTCCAAGTAATCGTAGTAGCCAACCATTTTGCCTTGTCGATTCAAATTATTGACATACTTTGATAATTTGCTGTTTGCCAAAGATCCATTTCCATAATTTACTGTTCTCTTTAGCGAATCAACATAATGCATCTGATTCGGACTGTCGTTTTGTACAGTGGCTTCAAAGCACTTAATGATCATTTCGTCTTGAAAGTAGGAGCAGATGCTGAGATTGACTAAGAATGAGATCAGATTGGAATCGTGATTCTGAAAGTATGCAATATTTAGTAGATTGTCACATTGAGGCAATTTCGTAAAGATTAATGACAAGTTGTCTGAAAATGAATAGTTATGCTCGAATTCATTATTAGAAATCGACTTACCAGTGATCTTTCCCAAGTATATCAATTCTTGTATTTTCCGTTTATAAGATTCCTTCAATTTAGGATTCTTAGACAAGTTTGGAGGAACCAAGTCCGTTTTATCGCTATTCAATGTGAATGAAAGCTTATTCAATAGAAACATAACTCCAATCTGAGAATCCAAGACAATATTTTCAAGACTGATTGTCTTTATTGTCTCACTTGGACCTAGCAATATCGGTCCTTTCAAAACTTTGATCACTGTTTTGAAGCAATGTACCATGGTCGGTACTGCATCGGGCGAGAGACTGGAATGCTTCTCTATACTTCCTAAGTATCTCTTTCTAATAGTATCCGTATCACTTAAAGTAAAGATGTCGCTGCTGCTAAACTCCTGTTTGAAGACAGAAACTCGTAAAACATGATTTGCTGGATAGTTGCCGCTCTTGAAGAATGCATCGTCCACGAGGTTATCGTCCTCTTCTTCCGCTCCCAAGCTCTCGAGGTCATCGCCCGAAAGTACATGCTTAGGGATAACGTGGTAACGATGAAAATCCACTGCCTGGGTAAATGGGTTGACTTTGCTGTCAAGAATCAAAATACGAAAGTGGTAAATGTCGACAAAGTTGTTCACCAACAAGCCCCGAATAGTGATTATTGTCTGCTTTGATTCCTCTCTATTCATTTCCTCGCTCGCGGGCGCGTAATCCAAGTTTGTGCTTAGCGTCAATACCTTAAACTTGTTCTCCTTCGATTGAGTCAAGTGACTCAAATCGGTCGAGTAGTCGATAGGCTTGCCATTCAACAAACTAGTTCCATGCTTTGTCTTGAACGGAATGGTCCATCTCAAATCATCAAGGATCCTCGTTAACGTCTTGAACGGGTACTGGTTTAGCTCAGATGCAGAAAGAGAGGTGCTTTGGTACGCAGGAGTTGCAACCGAAGGCACCGCAGAATCCAGTCTTTGGCCTATCGCATTTACGCCAGACTTGACAACAAAGGGATTGTTGTCCTTGGAAACCGTCCCTAGATTGGTATCACTCTCTTTGAGAGCTCCCTCTGGCTGAATGTATTCGCTTGTTGTAGAGTGGCGCGGCAACTCTACTTGGCCAACAGCCAATGCTACCGTCTCCGTCCTCGCGGACTCTTCCTTACCAGACTCCTTTATCATCGCAGATATATGACTATAGAGAACTGATCTTCACCAGTGGCATCAACCTACCTCTGTCAAGGCCAATTTTGGAAATGATTGTCGTGTCGTATGTTAATAACTGATCATTTTTCAGGTCGGAATCGGCATACAGTACCAATCACAACCTGCCACGATGGGCCAGGCACCACAAGCTCTAGATCTAGAGAAGATCAAGAGCCAGAGCGACGGCTCGTGGAGCGGAATGGCCCGCGAGGGGTTCAGCGAGGTTGTGGTGAACAATCCTTACTTTGCAGCTGGTGGAGGGTTAATGTTATTGGGCACGGGGCTAGCATTAGCACGCCAGGGACTAGTGCGCGGTTCAGGCTTTGTTTACCGCCAGCTCTTGGTCGATTTAGAGATTCCGTCGAAGGACAAGTCGTACCTCTGGTTTTTAGAGTGGATGTCACAGCACAAGAATAGGTCCTCGAGACACTTGTCGGTGGAGACCAACTTTGTTCAGCACGACAATGGAGCCACCAGTACCAAGTTCTCCTTGGTTCCGGGCCCAGGCAAGCACATGATACGCTACAAAGGGGCCTTCATGTTGGTCAATCGCGAGAGGCTGGGAAAGTTGCTTGATATGACGAGCGGGACGCCATTTGAGACTGTTACTGTAACTACACTCTACCGCGACCGTAACTTGTTCAATGATCTTTTGGGAGAAGCGAAGAAGCTTGCTCTCAAAGCAAGGGAAGGAAAGACCGTATTGTATACTTCGTGGGGTCCCGAGTGGCGTCCGTTTGGCCAACCACGCAAGAAACGCATGCTCGGGCTGGTAATTCTAGATGATGGCATTGCCGACCGGGTTGTGAATGACGTAAAGGACTTTTTAGGGAGTGGAGATTGGTACCACAAGCGTGGAATTCCGTACAGACGTGGCTACTTGTTGTACGGTCCACCTGGCAGCGGCAAAACTTCGTTTATCCAGGCGCTTGCCGGCGAGCTCGACTACAATATTTGTATCTTGAATTTGTCTGAGAATAACCTCACTGACGATAGACTCAATCACTTGATGAACCATATCCCTCAGCGGTCTATCTTGCTATTGGAGGACGTTGATGCCGCTTTCAACCTGCGTGTGCAAAGCGACGAACAAGGGTATAACCTGGGCGTGACGTTTTCGGGTCTCTTGAATGCGCTAGATGGAGTGGCTAGTGCGGAAGAGTGCATTACTTTTATGACGACTAACCACCCTGAGAAGTTGGACGCTGCCTTGATGCGGCCAGGAAGGGTAGACTACAAGGTTTTGATCAACAATGCTACGGAGCACCAGGTAAGCAAGATGTTTTTGCGGTTCTATGAAAATGAGAACGAGCTTTGCAACGAGTTTGTGCAAAAGTACAAAGACGCCAAGTTGGAAAATGTCAGCACTGCGCAGCTTCAAGGCTTGTTTGTGTACAACAAACGTGATCCCCGTGCCGCTATTAACATGATCGAATCCCTCAAAAACCCAAATACGGTCTTCTAAGGTAGCCTTGTTAAGGAATCCTGGCTAAGGAAGTCCGGTTAAGGAAGCCTCAGACTATTCAAAAAGTTATGGTCTCTCCAACATCTTATCGCATAATGTATATACTTTCTAATGCGGTTTGTAAATAGTACACACAATTAATCTTGTCTCGCCGGTAACCTGTTACCTAGCCTTTGTACTTCTTCATCAACCGTTCATGAACTTCATTAACCTTGTCGTGGAGACGCTCGTCTGAGGGGCCGGGCACCAAAAGCTCAGACTCCTGCAACAATTCCGTCATGTAGTTCACGTACATCAAGTAGACCAACACATCGCACCCATCATTTTTGATCAAAGACGCGTTTGTATTGGCCTCCCCTCGCTCGCGACGTATCTCACGGAGACGTTCTTTAAGTATTCGCCGAAACGTAGATCTGGCGTATGTCTGCTTGTTACGCCTCACTGCTACCATGATTGCGCTAATGTTGTGGTGAGTTTGGTGTCCTGCACAAACTTTATCGTGCAACACGAGTTTGGGAGGCAACGAGTTAGGGGTTACAAGTCAATTTTGCTGGAGCCAGCCCACTAGAGAAAAGGTTCTAAAGACGATCCGGAAACCAGTACAGCCATTTCATAGAGGCCATTAGTCACGAGTAGGGCGAAGAAACGGTTTGTTTAGGATGAGAATTGGGCTACCAGCTTCAGTTTGCGCATGGTTGCTTCTTGCGACCAATCCTGCTAGTGCCATAGTTGAAAGTGATAAGGCTCTCTCCACGGGTATTCTCTTGGGCGGTGGCGTTCTGGCTGGAACCAAGGCGGCTGACTTTGCATTGACGTTTGGTAAAGATGAGCCCGAAGACGAATGTCCGCCATGCTTCAACTGTAATTTGCCAAACTTTGACTGTACTCAGTTCTCTCAATGCAACTCATTCACAGGGATGTGCGAGTGCAGAGATGGTTATGGTGGCTTTGACTGTTCGGAGCCATTGTGTGGAGCGTTATCGGACGGCAACCGTCACCGGCCTGTGCGCGTTGACCCAACCTGCCAGTGTAAGCCGGGTTGGGAGGGAATCAACTGCAACATGTGTACTACAGACGAATCGTGTGATGCGTTCATGCCCGAAGGGCTCGAAGGTACGTGCTATAGAACGGGAATTGCAGTCAATAAGCTCCACCAGATGTGTGACGTTACAAATAGTAAAATTATCGCAATTTTGAATGGAAAGAAGCCACAGGCGACCTTCAGCTGTAACTCTACGTCCGAGAGTTGTGATTTCCAGTTCTGGATTGACCAGAAGGAGTCCTTTTATTGCGACTTGAATCTGTGCAAGCTTGAATATGACTTGGGAAAGAACACTACCCACTACAACTGTAACGATATGGCATGCAAGTGCTTGCCCGGAACTATGTTGTGCGGAGAGGCAGGTTCGATTGATATCTCCGATTTCTTGACAGAGACGATTCGGGGCCCAGGTGACTTTACCTGCGATATTGCCAAGCGCTCGTGCCGCTTTTCTGAGCCTAGTATGAATGATTTGATATCAAGCGTTTTTGGCGATCCCTACATTACTTTGGAGTGCCTGTCTAGTGAGTGTGTCCACAGGAGTGAGATCCCTGGTTACAGTCTTCCCGATAAAAAGGTCTTCACCTTATACAGCATCATTTTGATTATCAGTGTGAGTTTTGTGTGTGCTGCAATTGCTGGCACCACAATTTACAATGTAAAGAAGTCGCCTCTTTTTAGAATGTCGGACTATAGTCCGTTGAATACCGGAGGATCGTCAAGCGAGGTGAATAAAAGATTCGTGCAGACAACCCTTTCTTTTGAAAATATTAGCTTCAAGGTTGGAAACCACCAAATATTGAACAATGTATTTGGATTGGTCAAACCTCGTGAGTGTATGGCAATTATGGGAGGATCAGGTGCAGGTAAAACCACCCTTTTAGAAATTTTGGCTGGCAAGGACAAGTTGGGCCAAGCCTCCGGCGAAGTTCAAATCAACGGAAATGTCTTAAAAAAGAAGGATTATAGAAAAATTGTCGGGTTCGTGGATCAAGAGGACCACTTGATCTCAACATTAACAGTTTATGAAACTGTTTTAAACAGTGCTTTACTCAGACTTCCAAGATCAATGAGTATCAGACAAAAAGAATCTCGTGTTATTGAAGTTTTGATAGAATTAAAAATATTGCACATAAAGGATTCAGTCATAGGTTCAGATTTTCAGAGGGGAATCTCGGGCGGAGAAAAGAGGAGAGTGTCGATTGCATGCGAGTTAGTTACTTCTCCATCAATTTTATTTTTAGATGAACCCACCTCTGGATTAGATTCTTACAATGCTAGAAATGTTGTCGAGTGTTTGGTGAAGTTGTCTCGTGACTTTAATCGGACTATCGTATTTACTATTCACCAGCCAAGAAGTAACATAGTTGCCTTGTTTGACAAATTACTTTTGTTGAGTGAAGGTGACTTGGTTTACTCCGGAGATATGATAAAGTGTAACGATTTCTTTGGAAGAAATGGTTACCAATGTCCATTGGGCTATAATATTGCTGATTATTTGATTGACGTGACATTGGACCACAAAAAGTTTGTTAAAATTGGAACTTCGGAAGCGACTATAGCAGAGCCTATTTCTTTATCCAATCCACTGATAAACGGAAATACTGATGCTCACAGTGGGTTTGTGCAAAACACAACAACCAGTGAAATCGATACTACACGTGAATGGGAACACTTTGCTGTACATAGAGATGAGTATCAAGATGATATTCTTGGTAGCAGGCAAGATTCAGACCATAGCATTGTTCAAATTCAAAACAAGTTACCTCAACTCTATTCTGAGTCCTCAATTGCTGGAGAAGTAAAGCTGGAAATAGAATCCATTCGTCAAAGTGCCACTCCTCTTGACATAAAGGTATTACGTTTTGAGAAAGCTACGATCTTGACACAGATACTAGTCTTATCTTCAAGAACATTCAAGAACTTGTACAGGAATCCCAAGCTTTTAGTGACGCAGTACACTCTCTCAATGATTGTGGGTCTCTTCTGTGGCTACTTATACTACAATGTATCAAACGATATTAGCGGTTTCCAAAATCGTTTAGGGTTGTTCTTTTTTGCCTTAGCATTCTTTGGATTTTGCTCATTAACTGGCTTGTACTCATTTTCTGCAGAGAGAATAATTTTTGTGCGCGAGCGTGCCAACAACTATTATCATCCCATCAGTTACTATGTGAGCAAGATCTTATGTGATGTTTTGCCTTTGAGAGTCTTCCCGCCTATTATTTTTATCAGCATTGCTTACCCCTTGGTTGGATTAACCATGGAACATAACGGGTTCTTGAAATCTATTTTAATTTTGGTTTTGTTCAACCTAGCTGTATCTATTGAAATGCTTATCGTTGGAATTCTTGTCAAGGATCCGGGAACTTCTACTATGATTGCCGTTTTAGTGCTCTTGCTCTCCTTATTATTTGCTGGCTTGTTTGTCAATAGTGCCGAGCTTAGGATTGAGATTAAGTGGCTTGAATGGATTTCTGTTTTCCATTATGCTTACGAAGCATTGTCCATAAACGAAGTCAAGGACTTGATTTTAAGAGAGAAAAAGTACGGTCTTTCCATCGAAGTACCTGGAGCTGTCATTTTGTCCAGCTTTGGGTTCAATGTGGCTGCATTCTGGAAAGACTGCCTTTTCTTGGGTGCCTTAGCAGGCGTATTCTTGATCTTGGGATACCTCTTTTTGCACTTCTTCACCCTTGAAAGACGGTAAACTATATTTTCAAAACTGCTGTTAACCCCTTTCTAAAATTAACTTCGATTAAAAAAGTATATAGACTATACTAAACTCTAGAGACCTGGGTCAAAAATGCAATTACAAGTTACGTATCTTATCGAACATAATCTGCTTCAATTCGAGCATATTCATCTGCCCCTTAGGTACATCAAAGTGGAACTCGCCGTATGGAATAGGCTCTGCCACTGGCTCATCATTAGGGTCATGGTAACTTGCTAAATAAGGATGACGTAGAGCTTCATCAACGGAAATGCGATTCTTGGGATCAAACACCAATAACCTTTTTAACAAATCAACCCCCAAAGGATTCACTGGAACCTTGCCGATACGTTTTATGCGCTGTGGATGGTTGTTGATGAGACTGTCTAAGGCCAATGGCTCTTTGAATGGCAAATTCTCGATATACTTGCGAGCTCGTGTGGACTTTATAGATTCAAAGTCAGCTCCCACGGGAGTTCCCAAGACACCAAAAATAAGGTTCAATTGGTTGCGATAATCGCTACCAGGGAACAAAGGATAGTATGTGAACATTTCTCCTAAAATACAACCAACCAGCCAAAGATCTATGGATTTGGAATAACGTGACGCCGATAACATAATCTCAGGCGCACGGTACCAACGCGTAGCCACGTACTCCGTCAACAGTGAGATTGCAGCTCCGCCCATGGGATCACTGTCGCCTTTGCTGCCTTGCGTATCTAACCTTGCCAAGCCAAAATCGCATATTTTAAGATCGCAGCTGTCATTAACCAATACATTAGATGGCTTGAGATCACGGTGGATGACATTGGCACTATGCACCAACTTGAGACCACGCAAGATTTGGTAGGTAAAATATTGACAATGCTCGTCCGATAACGTCTGAGACAGAATTACCTGTGCCAAGTCAGATGGCATAAACTCTTGGATCAAGTAAACCTCATTGAAGTTGGCAAAGTCAGCAGGCTTTTGCACATCGTACAAGGATACAATGTTTTCATGTCGCCTAAACTTCTCGAGTAGAGTGATTTCGCGCAAAGTCCGCAAGCAAAAGAATGGCTTTTCGAATGGTTCAATCTTCTTGACAGCTACACGCGTTCCTGTTGGAAGGTGGCGTGCCAGACAGACAATTCCGTATGCACCTTCTCCTAAAATCCGTTCCACTCTAAAACTCTGCGAAATGTTGAACACTACCTTGCGAGTACGTTGAGCAGGTACAACAAACTCCGGTCTAACGCTGCTCACACCAGTAGTAGTAGCCATGGTAGAATAGTTCAATCTGTGCTAGGCGAAAAGCCATCACTTCGGAGAAGTTTCGTGGTATATAACTGCCAGTCACGGAAATTATTTTTGCGTATGGTCCTGAAACTATTTAATACTGGGCCGAGGAGATGCTTTCGGGAAGACCGGGTTTGATGAACTCAATCAAATACACTTGCCACTGATATCTATAAACTGATGAGGAGAGCCTCGGTATGGCACCCATGTGTTATGCTACTGACAATTGTACAATTATTTGCAACTTCGACATGTATTGTCTTTGTTGCCGTAGTTTTGTTGAGATAATAGCCATCAAATGTGAAACATTTTCTGAAACATTTTGCATACTTTGAGCTACAAAATTGAGGCGACTTCATTCCACTATTGACTTCGCCGTAGGCAAAAAGTGTTGAGAATCTATTTATCAGATACTGATGGTACTTGGCTTGTCTCCGCGTCATATATGATACAGGCGATGCTGATTCGATAAATGTTCATTCAAAGGCGGGAGCAAACCAAGTAAAATATGAATTAAGATGTCGCAGATGGCAGAGGCACCGTAGCATAGAGAACAATTCCGTGGGCATAGTACGGAAAGTATACAATGGAACTACACTGCAGGGCGATACGCATATGGGTTCAAAACCGGTATACCCCTCTTTGGATAAAAGAGCCGTAATAACTAACATTCGGCCATGCATCTAGTTCTCACACGCAATTAGTTCCCAATAAGACGAAAACTTGAAGGTTCACTGATAATCTCTTCACATGCATGTCTGGGTCCTCTTCACTATTGCAAACAAGCTACTTGTAGTACTAGCATAATTGGCCACCCATCAAGAATCCTAAACATTGGAGCCTTTATTTGTGACAGGGTACAAGTTGAAGATTGAGTAGTTCACTGCATGTCTCAACCAAAAGAGGTACTTCAATATTTTCAATTGGAGCGTACCAAATGGTTGTGATAGAAATCATCAACTTGTTTGGTCAACGCCTCAAGAATATGTTTCTCCAAAGAATCTCATGCCAGCCACGTTGGCAAGTTACTCCGTAAATTTTACCAAACCATGGGGCAATACACGTAACATGTGAAACGAACAACCTTTGACAAGAATTATATCAAGTGATATGCAAAAGAATCAAAAGATGAAGCTCCTTTTAGCGGAATATCGACTCATCATATCTTCCTTTCCCAAATGGCTCTACTAACTGCAGGTACACGTCTCTCCGAAGTGCAGGTATATGTCTCTCCCAAGTGCAGGTCATGTCTCTACTCTAAGTTCAGGTGCATGTTATATCACAATCTTTCATATGCCGAGGCTTTAATTCTTTTTAAACAGCACGTGGAAGAAGCTCTCAACTTGTTGGCAGCAGTTGAATGCCGACAGTGGTAGTGTGAAACTTTGAGAAACCGCACATGGGGCCAACATCGATGTAGTAATACTGACTAACAACGTAACTCCTATAACTGCAAGAAGATGATCACGCTATATATATTTGCTGCAAAATTCGCGCAATACCTGCGGGAAAGAAGATATACCGCAAAAATCACGCAAACACCTCAAGTGATGACCTGAAATCTTCCAGTCTGTTAAGAATCTTCCGAAGGCCTAAAAAGTCTACGCCCTGCTGTCCGAATTTAGTCTAAATGCTACGGATCTTGGCTGTTGTGGCTGATACAAGCGTAGCATAGTGATAGCCCCAAACTTTAAACTTGCATCAGAAAAGGCAACTTGTCCGAGCGGTTAAGGAGAAAGATTAGAAATCTTTTGGGCTTTGCCCGCGCAGGTTCGAGTCCTGCAGTTGTCGTTTTTTTTAAAGTTGTAAACACTGTGAAATGCTGTCACTGAGACGAGCCAGTCATTCCTAAGGGTCATTCTGAGTGACCTCATGTCCCTAAGTAGCCGAATCGTTCATAGCCGAAGGCGCTTATTATCGTCGTTTTGTTTTGCTCCACTCAAATTTTGTGACGATCAGCTGACAATGGTTTTGACAATCCTCCCGGCCCCGCGATTCCAGAGTTCCCCACCCAGTAGAGTACCACTTGTGGAGCAACAATAGAAAGGCCAGTAGCGGAAGAAATCGGGAACAGGCAACTTGTATAACTTCATACTACTTGCAGTGAACCTTGAGCTGCTTGTACTGTTTTGCAAAATATGGAGGTCTCCAATGTTGAGGGGGATGCCGCAGCGGCGCCGATGTCGCGGCGTGAGAGCAGCTGCGGGGTTCCTATCGACCTCCGTGCTATCAAAGGTATAGTAGAGGATGATGACAGCAGCTATTTGAAGGGCGTGAAAAAGACAGATGTGGATTGGCTTCTCCGCGATTCGGCTGTTAGTTACCAGGCGCCCGCAGTGCTGGCGCTTACTACTCCGACCCCGCATAAGCTGAAGAGCAGATGCGACTCTACTCCGATATGCTTGGAAGCTCTCATGGGGAAGGTCCCCTCTTTCAACCTGTCACAGTTGGCACTGTTTCCCAACACTCAGAGTAGCAGGATTAGTTCAGCTTCTGTTTCTACAGAAGACAAGCAGACCGAGGTGGTAACTAAACGTCGGCGTGGAAGCAGTGTTTCCAGCGGCGTGTCAGCTACAAGCACGTCTACTACAGGCTCTGGTTTCTTTTCCAAATTAAAGGACAAGCTTTCGGCCAAGTCGGTCGATGAGAGGACAGTAGAGGCATCGCAAGGAACCCGGAGCTCGTCATCACTGGAATCTCCTCATTCTCTGGCGCGCGAGCTGTATGAGTCGGAACAAAGCGGGGGACCGAGAGATGGGGATAAAGCTACAGGAATAAATACTAGCGCCAGACCTGGTATCAGCCACGGCCCGTCATCAGACCCGCACTTGGATGACTGTATCAAGTTTTTTCTGCAAAAGACTTTACGTCGTGGATCAGTAGGCGGTTCTGACATTTCTGTGAAAGCGCCAGATCCTGGAGTGACGGCGCCCCTCCCTGAAGCAAAATCCAGAATATCTACTTTTTTGAGACGCCGTGGCAACAGTTCAACGCAAGCTCCATCATCATCATTATTTACGGATCAGAACCGGCGGCGTTCTGAGAGTTCGCAAAAGCCTGGTACAACATCTGAACCCTCACTTGCCTCGCAGTCAGAAGAAGAATTGGTACTAGAATCGCATCCAAGCTTTAAAAAGTTACGTCCCCTCCGGCGCGTTGCTTTTCACCTGTCAACATTTTTAATCGATCCTCCACAGCAAATACCATCACGCAAACCTCGGAAGGGAAATGTCGAAGTGTTGAGCAACGGAGTAGTGCGTGTGAATCGCTTGAGCGAGGAAGACAAGATTGCGATAGAGAAGTCACAAATGGGCCAAGCAGGAGGCATGGTAGTGGGCGGTAGTGGATCCGTTCAAAGCCTGAAAGCTAATGGCGAAGCGACTGATGATGTAGGCGACGAAAATGTCGATGACCATGCTAAAAAGCTAGGCATCGATAAACCAATGGTTGCACGTTTTACAAATGGAGAGATCCCTGTTCAGAAAATGGCACTTGACTTGATGTATACGAGATGTTGCCATCTCAGAGAAATCTTACCGATTCCTGCAATATTGAAACAAATCCCAAAAAACTCGATGTCTCCATTACCAATTCTCCAGCTTAGGAATCCTTTTCCTAGTCTCATTGAAATTGAAACATTTGCTGACTTTATTAGAATAGCGCCTATTATCTCGGTGTCTTTAGATGGCGTATCTCTCACTATTGAAGGGTTCAAAATCTTGCTCTCGGCAATGAGTTCAAAGAAGAATTTGCAAAAGTTGAGTCTTCGCAACACTCCAATTAACGAAGAAGGTTGGTCACTTTTATGCTGGTTTTTGTCTCGAAATACTGTACTCAACAAGTTGGATGTGACACAGTGTCCGTCTCTTCCAGTGAATGTTTTGAAAAAGAGCAAAAAGGCGTCGTCGAACAAAGAAGTTTTGGATTATATGGAATGTAATAAAGAGAACAGATCAGATATGAACTGGTCGCTTTTTGTTGCTACAATAGTCGCGAGAGGAGGAATAGAAGACCTCATCTTGACTGGGTGTTGCATCAATGACCTCAGTATTTTTAATAATTTGATAAGTCTTGGTGTTCTGAAGAGGACTAGCAGATTAGGTCTTGCATACAATCAGCTTACAGCTGATCATCTCAAGGTGATTATTGAGACATGGATGTTTAAGGATTTTGCTAGAGGACTAGACTTGGGTTACAATGATTTTCTGTCTTCGAGTATGCTTCGACTGTTTTTAAACATTAAACGCACAAAAGGACATGAAAAAGCTTTAGCTCTCTGCAAAATAACATTTCTCAGTTTGAATTCAACAAACTTAAGGTTCACAGATTTGTTCAAAGAATTCCTCGAGACTATTCTAATAAAAATTCAAAACTTGAAATACCTTGACTTTTCAAATAACCAGAGACTCTTTGGCACGGACAATCCTACTTCATTATCAGCAGAGAATGGAAGAGGCGGTGAAGTCGCCACAGAATTAGCTATTTCAGCTTATTTTACAATGAAGCTACCATTGTTTGCTCAATTGATAAGACTACACTTGGAAAATAATAATTTTTCAAATGATTCCATAACTGCAATTGCGAAAGTATTACCATTTTGTAAGAGCTTGGGGTATCTTTCTATATTGGGAAACAAAATGAATATTTTGGCGGCCACTGCTTTGATTCAAGGATTGAAGAATTCCAAGTCATTAATAAACTTAGACTGCGACCATGAACTTCTTCCTGATTTAATCAAGGAGAACATTGGTTTATACACCATGAGAAACATGGAGCGTCTTTTAACTAATACGGATAAGTCAGAAAATGATTTGAATGTTCCAAGTATTGGACTTATTGATACAGAAACCATTGCCGAGCAATTCAACAAAATTCTTGATTTAAAATCGAAACAAGACTTGGATACAACATCTCCAGAGGTCACTACGTTCATTAATCATGCCAAGGCAATTCGTCAAAAATTGAAAGGAACAATTGACGAGTTATTACAGATGTCACTTAGGGATGAATTGAGTCTTGATGGTAAGGAATCATTAATAAAACTTATATTCATTGATTCTTCCGTTGAGAAGGGATTACAGTTAGTTGACCCAACATTGACGCATGAACCATTAATCTCAATAGTAAGAATAGGGGCCTCAGAGGACGAGAAAAATAAGTATGCTGAGTATGCAAATGAGACTAGTAATTCTGATGATGACAAACTTGAAGTACCCAAGAGCCAAGACTTGATGCATAATTTATCGCCTTCAAGATCTTCATCACGAACAAACTTAACACAGTTGGATAGGCAAGAAGGTTCTGTCTTAAAATTACTGAAGTTGAACTTTTGTGACCACGAAGGAACTAATGAAGAATTCTTTAGTCCTTTATCGGGCGAGGATATTAGGCAGATGCTTTTACAGGTAGAAATGTCCGATTTGGACAAAGTTGTGCAGCATATTGATGAATTAAAACAACAAGGGATGACTTGGAAAGCCGTTTTCAACATTTCGGACGATAAGAACAAGTGGCTAGATGGACATGCACTTAATTTAGAAGAACTTCAAAAACGCCTTGATAGCCTAAGCCTTAGTGGAAACACAAACTTCGTTCAAAACTCGACTGAGTCTCCTCAAATTCATAATAAAGCCCCAGAAGAAGCACATGATCTATACGACGAGGTTTTAAAAGATTACGCAAAGCATCAACATTAAGACTTCAGAGAGATAATGCCGCTATCCAACATATCCATACACGAAACTTATGTAACCATGTAAATCAAATCGAGACATATTAATTTCATTAAATTATTTATACCATAATTGACAATAAGACTGAACTGATGAGTTAATTCTCGTTCGGTTCATAATTAAACCTTAATACTCATCGTCTGAGTTAATTGCTTCTCGTGCTTTGCGAGAATTGTCGAAGTCCTCATCACTAAATTCCTCTTCTGGTTCCCCTCCATTTTTCTCAGCCTCTTCGGCCAAGTCTTCACAGGCATCAATCCAGTCCGAATAGATATCAACGGGCTGTGATAAGGAATGTATAGCTGATTGAAAGCTCTGACCGCATATTTTGCAGTGGAGCTCGCCAAGCAAGTTTTTCTTATCCAACACGCATAGCACTGACTTTTCGTGGTTACAGAACAAACAGGTAAATGTAGTATCTAATGTCTGTTTAATCTTCTTTTGCGGCTTCGCCGATGACTTTCTTTTGCCCATTATCCTACTTCAGAAAAGTTACAGCCTGTGCACTATTCTCGAGGTGTTGATGGATTTCAGGCATTTTCAGTTGAGTACAAACTTTTTTTCGAAAGTTCGACGCTACCACGCGACCTACTCCAGTTGAGATGCCATGAGACTACCAAATAACAATTCATACTATTTCATTAAAGTTCTATCTATCTTCCAGGTTCGTTTCGTTAAGGAGTTGCTGTGCCTTCCTCTTTAACCTCAACTCTAAACGATACTTTTCAAAATGTAATTGTTCCAGCTTGCCCGTTATTTCTGGCTTCGTGACCGGTTTCTGGCTGCTACGGACGTCACTTTGTGCAAGAGTTGAATTACCAATGTAAGTCATTTTCACTTTGAAGTTCGGGTTAAACTTATTGTTGAGCTTTATTCCCTCTTCATATAACTTTTTATCGTCGTCAGGGATTTCGTAGAGTTTTACCGCATCCTTGAATAAATCGTGCACAAATGACAGCTTTGAAGAATGGTACCTGAACCTCTCCTCGATCGGGTAATGTAACAAAAGCGATAAGCATTCACTAAAGTCTGACAGTATCAAGTCCGACTTTACTTGGATCAAGAGTTGTATTATCATAAATATCAAAATGTCTGGGATTGCGGATAATGTGCTACCCTGATGTTTTGAAAGTTTCATTGCAACCAACTTGTCCCATAAGAAGTCAGAAACTCGAATGTCATTGCCGAACTCGCGTGATAGTAAAAGACGAAAGTATCTTATTATCCACAATTGAGATTCAAGACGAAGTTTGCTCACTAGATTATAATGAATGAGCTGGTCTACCTTCATAAGATTGATATTGAACCTCTCAATTGACAGCCATAATGCAGCTTCGCTTTGATAAAACCGAGAGATAATGCCACTCTGTACAACAAACTTGTTAAAAATCGTGAATAAATCATGACGGAGATAATGGCCATCAAAGAGGCCAAGAATTCTCAAATCGTCTGCAGAGGAGGAATTTGTAATTGGTAATGTCACAGATTCTTGAGCGATTGACATATACAACAGTCCAATGATCTCATGTAAGCCTTGTTTGTACCCAACCTGTGGATTACACTTGGCCCAAACGTACAAGACCTCAATCAAGTTTTCTTTTGCGATCTGAGACGCTGGATTAGACGTCTCGTAAAAGGGTTCGCCGGGAAAAAGACGCCCAATATCAAGAATAATACTTTGCAAAAGTTCAACATCTGCTTCCGTAACCTTATATTTCTGGATATCGCTTGATGAATAAGGCGATAAGGGCGACAGTGACCTACTGCTAGACAAGGGGTCTTCAACGTTACCTATTCGCATAAGATTCACTTTCTTGGCTCGCGACGTCGTGCGGGATACGCTTTCACTAGAATTATTCAGCTTACGGCCAACACTCAAGGTCTTGGGTTCAACCTTCTCCTTGTAAAATGGACTGTCAGTGTCTAACATCCACCAGGGAATGAACATCTCGTCCCTCTTTATGAGTTCATGATACACTGCTCTAGAATCACTGAGCTTTGGACCCCATACTTGTATATTGAAGCTGTCTGTTATCAAGCAAGTCTTCCAGATGAGTGTCCTGCTGAAATACAGCTTTTTGAAAGGCGTGTATTCGTTATCAGTCACTGCCATTTTGAAGTGAGCAAGGTCTTTATACCGATCAATTGTCAACAACACCTTCGATATAACGTCATTTTCTTCCAACATTAGTATTAGCTTATACTTGAGTAACCCTTGTATACTATACCAGACGAAACCTTCTCTATTGTAGTATGCGCTGACGTGCCTTTTTGCAGGACGAATGAAACCCGCTAAACATTTTTGAAAAACAGGCTTCAGGCAGCGAAATCTACATCACAGGGCCATACTGAAACTTACTATGCCGAAACAAGAAGAGCCTGATGTTGTCAGCGAGGCTGTTGATGAAGAGTCACAACTCTTACAGAAGAGCTTAGATGAGTTGGCGAAGTGGGAACTTGAAATGAGTGAGGCAGAGCGTGACATAGAAATCCATCGCATCAAGAAGACGAGAAACAACTACGAAAGACGCCTGGAGATACTCAAAGGAATCCCCAAGTTTTGGTACATTGTGTTTGCAGAGAATGATGACTTTGGTGACTACGTTAACAGCGACGATTTGAAGTATTTGGAAAGCATTCAAAGCATTCACGTTCATCATTTGATTGCCGACTCCTCGAACCCTCCCACGAAGGAAGAGCTCGAGAGTTTTAAAGACTTCGAGATCGAAATCACCTTCTCTGGGGACCCATCCGTTATACCGAACCAGACTGTCAAAAAGCTGTTTAAGACGGTCTTGGAAGAAGGCGAAGAGAAAATAATCTCGAAGCCGGCATCAGTAGAATGGCCCTCAGAGCTCAAGAACATTAATCCTGGCCACATCAAAGCTCAGAACAAGGCTAGTGGCAAACAGTTTTCCACACAGGATAAAAAGAACTACAGAGCAGGTATGAAGTCATTCTTCTCGTGGTTTGCATGGACTGGTGAGAAGCCAGGAAAAGAATTTAGAAGTGGTGAGGACTTGACGAGACTCATTGCAGAAGACTTGTATGTCAATGCGTTGAAGTACTACATATTGGCATTACCCAATAACGGAGACGAAGACTCAGAGGACGAGGAGGATAGCTCGGACGGCGAAGTATTGGATTTGAGCGAGGATGAAGATACCAGCCAGCAAACAAAAAGGGCAAACGAGGATGACGACGAATCAGCCCCAAAGAGATCAAAATAGTCGAAGGACTGGGAAATGTGCCCTACCTCTTCGGTCTCACTTGTAAGACAATTGTAATTATCATAAGCACTTTAACCGCTAACGCCTACCCCCTAACTCCTCGGGCTAGCATTTTTGTATTCGGGCCGTGGGGGAGTTTTGCGGGGCATGTATGGTAGCGCTTCTTTCGGATGTAAATCGGCAAAAATTAATCGAGGATTGTCAGTATAGTAGAGAACCATGTCTGAACACAGCCAGAGAATCATTGCCCACATGAACAAGGGCCATCAATTGTCCCTCTTGGACTACGTAGTAGTCTATGGACATGTCGATGCTTCTACTGTAAAAGCGAGTCTGGTGGCAATTACTAGTGTGGATGTGAAGCAGATTTCAATCAGCTATGAGACAGTCGGAACTTCTTCGGCCCGCGAATTAAGTATAGGATGGGACAGTGCTGAAGAATATGAAGTGGTAAAAGTAAAGGATTTGAGCGATATTAAAGCTAAGTTGGTAGCAATGGCCAATTATGCGGCACAGAATCAGGGTTTTGCCGATAAGCAAATTACCAAAGTATTGCCACCCACGTTAACTTCGTTCATAATGTACGTCTTGGCTGTCGTACTTTTTCTCAATGCTTACAATCCTTTAATTTTGAGACAATTGTTTTCGAATGACGTCTTGTTCCAAAGTCTCATCGCGTACTTGCCGCAACCCTTCTTTACTGGTTACAATTTTGTTGAACAACATGCCGCTAAAATTGCTGCGGGAATGTATCTGATCCATGTTGTGGAAATATTGGGATTTTCAGCCAGATTCACAAGAAAATATAGAGTACCAACCCATCAAAGACTAATTTGGTTCGCTATGCACCTCCTTGAGGGATTTTTTGTTATTCGTAGGCTCAAGAGTTTAGCTTAATGACTTTTCAGTGAATTAAGAGTACCATGTGCGTTTAGTTAGTTAATTTCAGGTTGTTCTATCTTTGTTTCCTTTTCAATCTATTATTTTGTTATTGCAGATGAATGAGACCAAGACCTTTGGTAGTGAAAGTTTCTTTAGGGTAGAAATCATTAAGCTTAAAGGATAATACTTTTAAGCATCTGTTCCTCACACATGACTGCAAGAAGACTTTTTGAAAGTGTTGAACAGTGGGTCATTCTCGGCCATAGATTAATATTAAACTGTGGCTTTTTCACTTGATAACACGGCCTCTGCTAAAAATAGACATAAGAACAGGACTCGAGCATGATAAGCGTTTGTGAGAAGCAATACCTCCTCACTGTAGAAACGAATCTTCTGGCTTGGGTGCGTTCCTATTCCCTCTAGCCCCAGCTTGAACATATGGGTATAATCTGGCTAGTTCGTATTATCCAATTAAACCCATTTCTTCCTTTCCGAAAATAATAGCATTGTTTCTGGTAATCTTCGGACGGCAATGTTGTTAACTAACCGTTTGCAGCGCCTTGAGTCCTCATCCTGGGATGAGTTATAGCTAGCTGCTGAAATAATCGTCACGCGTTTCGAAAAATTATTAGGCAACTTGTCCGAGCGGTTAAGGAGAAAGATTAGAAATCTTTTGGGCTTTGCCCGCGCAGGTTCGAGTCCTGCAGTTGTCGTTTTTTTAATTACTACACCGAGCATAGTTTTCTTCACTTGCGGTAATTCTATTTACTGGTACGGATAAAGATTATATGCTGAGAGTTTTTTGTCATGAAACAAAGGCAGGCCATATTGTAATGGTATGCCATTCATAGCATATAACATAGGAATTGGCCATCCTAAAAGTCTCTTCTCTACAATTGTATGCAAAAGCAAAGCAATGAGGTATTCAACCACGTTCTACTTCGGTCTCTTTATTATTGCTGTTACCTTGTTGGTAATTGCAGTGGTGGTGACAAGGTTTGCTGCTTATTCGCTCAGTTATGCATCGCTAAAAGGGACACGCGAAGCAGACATGGAGACTCAACCTGTTGAGCGCTTACAACACGAAACTATACTAGTTCCTCCACCCGTAGGACTAGTGCGCTTCAATAACTTGATTTTGCCTCCGCCGCCATACAGTCTGAAAGACCCCAGAGTTGAGTTACAAGAGATGAGAGTTCATAGTATAATTGGGACCCATCGGTGGCGGAACTTAGAATCCGGGAGTGTTTGTTAAGCACTATAAATTATTGCGGCCTCCCCATTCATAAATGAATACATGACTTTTGTTTTGCTTATCTCTGATTAATGATACTGACTCTTTCACACCAAGTCTTTGAACAAATTCCTTGCAGTTTTCAAGAACCGTACTAACACCTGATGCAGATTAAATTCACTTTCGAGTAGAGATATTATGTCCTTGCTGAGTTCTGGGCTTGAGTCACCTAAGCAATATTTATCTGTACTAACATTGAGTTCTATCCAGAATTCGCGTTCAAAGTCATCTGGATCTATGTTAGTGAATATGAATTTAATTAAATCAGTCCTGATTGCTCGAACCTTTAGTCCCAAGTATTGTTCATATTTTAAAAGCTCGGGGTAATCTTGTGTAGCCTGCTGCTTGAGGTCAGATCTGGCCTTAATTAAGCTACGCGTAGAAGCTTCTACCTCCGCATTAGCTTTGTTAACTTTCTCTTGGAGTTCCTGCTTCTGGCTTCTTAACTCGTCTTGTTTCCGTATCAACTCGTCAACTTTTTGTCTCTGTGTTACCAATGACTCTATAGACTGGGCCATATTCAGCCTATACCTTTCTTCTTTGACTTGTAACTCTTGTATCTCTGATTGTAGCTTAGTCTCATGACTGCGCAAGTTGCTGGTCTCAATTAGGTACTCTTGTTTATTCTTGATTAACTGTCCTCGTTTCTCGGTAAGTTTCTGGTCAGCTATATTAGAGAACTCAATCATCTGCTTTTGTAACAAGGAGAACTCGTCAAACGAGTTCGATGAAGCCATCTTGCTTGCACAATAACCAGGCGTCTGTGATGTCTTGTTTTGATGTTTTGATTCAGGACGCGTATTTGAATAAGACACGACCTTTCAGAGAGCTTTTGCAGCCACCAATAAATATCTATGAAATGATTGTCGTACTATTTGACTTGGTAGAGTACAGTAGTAATGTCTTGATTCGCCTAGTTTGTTGTATTTCCATTTTCATTGCTTTGGGAATATGTTATTCTTGTAATCAGATAATGTTTTATCACGTGATGGATTCGAACTATAAATACACACCTTGTGTCTGTTCTAGTGGCAAACACAGAAGAGAACACACTCTTCTTCTTCTCCAGTCCGGCCTTTCAAGTTCGATAAGCGAATAGTTTTGTTGTTATCTGCTTGCTATTGACAAGGAGAAATACAGTACGAAGCGTGTTTACAACACATTTACAGTCTACTACTTAATTACCCGCCCACCTGGACTCGTAACATATACACTTGTTTGACATTATGTCTTCATTCAAAGGAAGAGCCCATTTGGACAGCAATCAGTGTGTCCTTAAAGTCTTAACTCTCAATTGCTGGGGATTAAAGTTTGTTTCCCGAGTTCGGCATGCCCGGATGAAGGCCATAGCCGAGCGCTTGGCTACATCGAACGAGGATGACCAGTACGATATTGTCGCATTGCAGGAAGTATGGGTTCAAAGTGATTGGGATTTTATCTCTGACAGATTGAAAGATATCTACCCGTACCGCCGTATAAGCAAGTCTGGTATGATTACAGGTCCTGGATTGGCAATTTTGTCAAAGGTGCCAATTATAGATAGTTGGTTGTATCAATTTCCCATCAGTGGAAAGGCTACAGCAGTTACCAGGGGAGACTTTTTTGTTGGAAAGGGTGTGGCGGTAACTGTCTTACATCCCCATTTGCCCGACAGCCCACCTCTCGCTATATTAAACACACACATGCATGCCGCATACGCGCCCAAGGGGCTTAACCACTACTTGGTACACAGGTCATGTCAAGCATGGGAGATCACAAAAATTACACGCATGTTACGGGGAGCTGGATATGCTGTTGTGGTTGTCGGTGACTTTAATTCCGCTCCAGACACATTACCTTACAACTTACTCACAGATGTCGGTGCCTTAACCGATGCCTGGAATGCACTTTCAGGTGTGAAATGTTACTCTGCAAAGCAAATTGGAGACATGTCTACAAAAGAACAGATTGGTGTCGCTGGTGTCACTTGTGACTCGCAAGCAAATTCGTGGACAGCTCGTGCCAAAAAGGAAAAGGCCAGTCGCCTTGATTATACCTTTGTTGACAACACAATGATTGATGTGCTTGAGGCGGAAGTTGTCTTTACTGAGTTGGCACCACCTCCATTGGAAGTATCCTACTCTGATCATTTTGGCTTATACACCAAAATCCATGTTTTTAATGAACAGCCGGTTCCTCTTCCTCTGCCCGATAAAGAAAGAGTCTTGAGTATTCATCAAGATTTCCTCGCAGAGATCTTCAAGTACCTCAAAGTTCCTTTGGCTTCAGAGTTGTTCTGGAGAAGAGCTCAGTTTTTCTTTGCTTTATTAATTGTTGTGCTTTTCAATGCCGCTGCCCCTTTCTTAACTGTCTACAAGCCAGCTATGGCTATTCTTTCTTTTTGGCTATGCCTGATTGTTTGCATATTAGGCGTGCTCTGGGGAATTGTTTGGTTCTGTGCTTTGAAAGGTGAGGCTCGCAACTTACAGGAGGTTGCATTCCAGGTGGAAGATAGATTTGCCGGTCTCAAGGATGGCAAGTAAGCATTTCTCTGTATCAAAATTTGCTCATTTCATTATCGTTCTCATACCAATTGCTGTTACTTCTTGCATTGCTGGTCATCTGTATAGTACAGTCAGCTACATCACTCGTTTATCGCGTAAAACTTATTTAATAACTATTCATAATTCTTTGCACCTAAAAAAAAAAATCTTAAAAATTCCTTGCATTCCCCAAACATATAAACAACACGCCTTGTTTTCCAAATAGTACCGCTACCACACTTAGAAAAATCATTTTTGATATTGCATGGCCTGTATATCCTTTGTTGAATTCGAGAAACAGAATGTGCCCAAATTACCTATTAGACTTTACCCTTTGCTGCGTGATGGCGCGCCTTTTCTCTCTTACATGCACCGTGAAAGTTAAAGAATTTCAACGTAAAGCTTGTTTAAACTTATGAACTAGATAAACATGTAGGCGAGCACGGAATGATACATTCCATGTGTTTTGGCTTCGTAATTCTTGACCCAGGCAAAAGTACAAAACAAATGGCAAAGGACTTGTATTTTTTTTGAACAAACTCGATGAACGTCTTCGAATTAGAGAACGCACCAGGAAAAGTCACTTTTTACATCGACCCATCTACCGAGAAGTATGACTACGAGTACCTAGACTGGGAAGAAGTGTTTCCAGAGAGCAAGTTTGACCAGGTCAAAGGATGGGTTTACAATTTGGATTTGCAAATGCTTACACTAGTGCTCAGCATTTTAGCATTAATGATGATATTACGCTTGATTTATGAAGCAAACAGCTCAGTAGGGTATGTTGCAGACTCATAAGTCATTGAGAGTATGTACTAACTGACCAGAACTTCTTCAAACCAGGCAGCTGGCTGCTTGGTGCACGAATTCTCGCAAATGACCAGCGACGAGCAGGCAAAGTTGTTACAGCTTCTTCTTAGCAAAGTAAGAAATAAATACTATCTACAGTAGTCTATAATATTGGAGTCATCCCTTTTAAATCTACAAGCTATTTGTCCATGCGAATGTGATTAGTTATTGCACGTCTTTGGGTGCAAAATGTGTAAAACCAGTTACCCGGCCAAGTCAATTTTGCGACCAAAAAACGGAAACGTGTCAGTTTAAACAAGTGACATACAGAGCACTACAACACAAGCAACAATGATCTCCAGGATATGTCTTGCAATGGTTTTTATACTCACCGCGGTATCAGCCAACCTCTTCAACTTCTTTAATGGAAATGAGGAGCCACAGCACGAAGGACGCGTCCAGACACCAGAGGAACACGAGGATGCCATTCTCAATACAAAATGCGGCCGCTATGTCTGCCCCGATACTGGTTTGTGCGTTGACGCACCAAAGTTCTGCCCTTGTCCATTCCCTTCATCCCAGTTGCGCTGCTTCTTACCAGGGTCGCGTAGTATTTGCATTTCCAAGCCCGGAGGACCGATTGCAGTGAACTACGATGACCACTCTATCAACTGGAAAATTGACGCCAAGGATGACAATGTTAGAGACTGCGGTTGGGTCAACAGAGCTTGGAAAGGTCTTGTTTAGAGACTTTGAATCATGAGGTACGGCTTGGCTACTATCAATTGTCACCATGAATAGTGTCTGACATAATACGTTACAAATAAAATCAGCCTGATGACTACGAGCTTATATAATCATGACTCACATGACGAGGAACGCGGCGTTGAAGATTTCTGAGTCATTCTGGGTTAGCTAAGCGTGACTAGGGGGATTGCTATTGGCCCGGGCTGATAAGTATCGCAGGGTATGATTTACTTGAATAGATATAGTAGGGGGAAGAAACTTGTTTTTGTTTCTCGACGTGTAGAAGACAGGGATGCTTAGCGCGAGGTTGAGTATTGCTAGAGCCACGAGGAGAGGCTTTGCAGCCGTTCCGTCGTTAGAGGTACCTGAGCTGCACCGCTCGCGGTGCCCACCTTACCTCAAGTTGATTGAAAACTTGAAGACTGTCCAGCGCATCTTTGACAACAAGCCCTTGACGTACGCCGAGAAAGTCTTGTACTCGCACTTAGTGAACCCTGAAGAGAGCTTGGGTACCTCTAATGGCCAGTTGTCTAATGTCCGTGGTCAGCAGTACTTGAAGTTGAACCCTGATAGAGTCGCGATGCAGGATGCATCTGCTCAGATGGCGCTTTTGCAGTTTATGACTTGCGGGATGGCATCTACTGCGGTGCCTGCATCGATACATTGCGACCATTTGATCGTGGGCCGCGACGGTGCATCCGATGACTTGGAAAGACTGGTGGTTGTGAACAAGGAAGTGTTCGACTTTTTGCAAAGCTGTGGTGAGAAGTATGGCATTCAGTTTTGGGGGCCTGGCCTGGGTATCATTCACCAGATTGTGTTGGAGAACTTCTCAGTACCTGGATTGATGATGTTGGGCACGGACTCGCATACCCCTAATGCTGGTGGTCTCGGTGCCATTGCTATCGGTGTCGGTGGGGCTGATGCGGTAGACGCCTTGACAGGAACTCCATGGGAACTCAAGGCGCCAAAGATTATGGGTATTAAGTTGACAGGTAAATTGTCGGGCTGGGCTACACCTAAGGACGTTATTACCAAGCTTGCAGGTATTTTGACGGTTAGAGGAGGCACTGGATATATTGTCGAATACTTCGGTGAAGGAGTTGAGACTCTTTCGTGCACAGGCATGGCTACCATTTGTAACATGGGAGCTGAAATTGGAGCTACTACCTCCACTTTCCCATACCAACAAGCACACCGCCGTTACTTGGAACTGACTGATCGTCTGGTGATCGCTAATGCTGCGGAGGTTGCAAACCTGCAGTACAATCTTTTAAGAGCGGACAAGGGTGCTGAATACGACCATATTGTGGAGATTAATCTTTCCGAGTTGGAGCCAATGATTAATGGACCATACACCCCAGATTTGTCTACGCCAGTGTCACAGTTTGGTACTACTTGCGAAGAACAGAAGTGGCCCAAGACCCTTTCTGCTGGTTTAATTGGATCATGTACCAACTCTTCTTATGAAGATATGTCTCGTGCTGTTTCTATTATCAAGCAGGCAGAGAATGTTGGCTTAAAGCCCAAAGTTCCATTCTATGTTACTCCTGGATCCGAGCAAATTAGAGCTACGATGGAGAGAGACACCTTCATTCAGACTTTCGAGAATAATGGTGCTATTGTCTTGGCCAATGCATGCGGTCCATGTATCGGACAGTGGGACAGAAAGCATGCTCCTATCAACGAAGAAGATACGCATAACGCGATTTTGACATCGTACAACAGAAACTTCAAGTCAAGAAATGATGGAAACACACAAACTATGAATTTTTTGACTTCGCCTGACTTGGTCACTGCGATGATCTACTCCGGATCGACAAGTTTCAACCCTTTGAAAGATTCACTTCAATTGGCGGATGGACTGAAGTTTAAGTTTAATCCTCCTTCTGGCAAGGAATTGCCCAGTAATGGCTTTATCGAGGGTCGTAAAGAATTTTACCCCGAAGCTGCCCCTAAACCTAATGCCGACGCAGCTGTCAATGTTTCTCCCGATTCAGACAGATTACAGCTTTTGGAGCCGTTTGAAGCGTGGAATGGGGAGGAGTTGTCGACTAACGTTTTAATGAAGGTGGAGGGTAAGTGCACTACCGACCACATTTCTGCCGCTGGAGTTTGGTTGAAGTACAAGGGGCACTTGGAAAACATCTCAAACAATACATTAATTGGTGCCGTTAATAAAGAGACCGGCGAAGCAAACACTGCTATAGATTTGGATGGTGAAATATATGGAATTCCTGAGTTGATGATTAAATGGAAAGAAGAAAAGAGACCTTGGGTTGTTGTTGCTGAGCACAACTACGGAGAGGGTTCTGCTAGAGAACATGCTGCATTGTCTCCTCGATTTTTGGGTGGTTCAATTCTTCTCGTTAAGTCTTTTGCTAGAATTCACGAGACTAATTTGAAGAAACAAGGTATGTTGCCCTTGACTTTCAACAATGAGTCTGACTACGACCTCATTTCCAGTGGTGACTTGTTAGAAACAGTAAATTTGAAGGATTTGATTGCTAAAGATGGCAACAATGGGGGTACTTTGGATGTGAAGGTTACCAAGAAAGATGGTTCTTCTTTTAACATTGTGTGCAAACACACCATGTCCAAGGATCAAGTTGAATTCTTCAAGGCTGGATCTGCAATCAATCACATTGGTAACTTGAAGAGAGAACAACAGTAGTTTGATGCTTAATGTAAATAAAATAACTACCAAAATTTAATTAAGTCTAATAGCTTAAAGATAAAAAACATTTAAGGCGTATGTAGGGAATGCGTTTCTTGTGGAAACTCAAGTTTTCTCAAGAAATGAAGTAACGGTAAAATAAACAACTAAAAAGAGTAGAGGTGTACTGCTCCGTTGATTGTAAAAAGACTTTGCCCATCAGTCCCCATCATTCGGTACGAAGCCTTCGATCATACACCAACGAGTTAATATCAATGAAGTGTACCAAACAGACGAGTCCGCACAATACTAATTCTTTTCTTTGGTTAAATGATATTCTATCGCTTAGGCAGTAATCAAGTCATGAGACTTATCAGCGTCTTCCTCTTCTTCGTCGTCATTCTCCTGTTCTCTTTCTCTGTCGTAGAACTCGGCTAAGATCTTAGGACTGATTCTGTTTAACAACTCTTTAGGATAGATTCTCAACAAAGACCAGGCCAAGTCCAAGGATTCAAAGACACTTCTGTTCTCGTATGCGCCTTGAGCAATGAAGTTCTTCTCGAATTTTTCCAAAAACTCCAAGGATAACTTGTCTTCGGTGGACAAAGCCTCTTCACCAACAACAGCTTTCATGGCTGCGGCATCTCTTCCAATGGCGTATTTTGCATACAACTGGTTGGAAACATCACCGTGGTCCTTTCTGGTCATGCCCTCACCAATGGCTGACTTCATCAACCGGGACAAAGAAGGCAAGACATTAATAGGGGGGTAAATACCTCTGTTGCTCAACTGTCTGTCAATTGAGATTTGACCTTCGGTAATGTAGCCAGTCAAGTCAGGAATTGGGTGGGTGATATCATCATTAGGCATGGTCAAGATAGGAATCTGAGTGATAGAACCATTTCTGCCCTCGACTCTACCAGCTCTCTCGTAGATTGTTGACAAGTCAGTGTACATGTAACCAGGGTAACCTCTTCTACCAGGCACTTCCTCTCTTGCAGCTGAAACTTCTCTCAATGCATCGGCGTACGAGGACATATCGGTCAAAATTGTCAAAACGTGTCTCTCAGTCTGGTAGGCTAAGTACTCGGCAGTGGTCAACGCCAAACGAGGAGTGATGATTCTCTCAATAGTAGGGTCATTTGCCAAGTTTAAGAACAACGAAGTTCTTTCCAAAGACCCATTCTCTTCAAAGTCCTGCTTGAAAAATCTAGAGGTTTCCAAGTTAACACCCATAGCTGCAAATACGATAGAGAAGTTCTCTTCGTGTCCATCGTGTACGTCCTTTGTGGGTCTAACCAAGCCTGCCTGTCTACAAATTTGGGCAGCAATCTCATTGTGGGGCAAACCAGAGGCAGAAAAGATGGGAATCTTTTGACCTCTCGCAATGGAGTTCATTGTGTCAATAGCAGACACACCAGTGGAGATCATTTCCTCGGGATAAATACGCGCATAAGGGTTAATGGGGGAACCGTTGATGTCCAAGTAGTCCTCAGCGAAAATCTTGGGACCCTTGTCAATTGGGCGACCAGAGCCATCAAAGATTCTTCCCAACATGTCTTCGGACACCGCAATCTTCAAGTTCTCTCCTGTGAACTCAACACGGGTCTTTTTGACATCAATGCCAGACGTGCCCTCAAACACCTGGACGATGGCCTTCGACCCTCTCACCTCCAATACCTGACCCTGTCTGATGGTACCATCAGGCAAGGTCAAGTTCACGATCTCGTTGTAACGAGGAAACTTGACATTGTCTAAGATGACCAAAGGACCATTGACACCACCAACAGTGTTGTAGTTGATTCTGGGCTTAATCTTGAAGCCTTCAGTCACGGCCTTCTTGTTCAACTCAAAGAGTTCCTTGTCAGAAAGAGACATATCCAATCAGTCTGAGCGTAGTCGCGTTTCCGTTCTTGCGTGGTGGGCGTCGCAGAGAACTAGCAAGTTACTGTCGATAAGGGCGCACGGTTTTCGACCAACAATTCTCCAGGGAGATCGGTATGAAAATTACCTAATGCATGATGAAAATTACTATACGGCGGCTGTATGGCGACAAGGCATGGCGACTTCTTTGGCAACGAGGGTTAGCAACTACTTTGGCTACAATGAGTAGCTAACCATATCCCAGTCTTTCATCTGTAGACTTGACTGTTTCAATAAGAGTGCGTCAATGTCGAGGCCCTGTAGAGCGGTGGGCACTTTCCGTCTGCTGGCGGAGGGATGTACAATCAGCTCATAAACCTTCGCCATCAAATCATTCAAGTTGAGAGATTCCTGCACGGCGCCATGGTCAGAATCTGGTGCCACTACTTGGTCGAATTCAAGATTGCTGATCTTTTGTAAAGTGGACTTGAAGTCGAATTCGGCTTCTACGTAGCCGCACCCGCGCACAGCTAACAAAAATGCTTGAAAGTTGGCAATAACGCGGGCCACAACAGCGACAAATTTGACAAAGTCTCTAACAGATAGTTTGCTAATTGGCTTTCCAAGAACTTTGTGCGGGATTATTACCATCCTCTTGTTGGCAGTTTGCGTACCTCCTACCGACTGTGGCGTCTTTGACCGCTCTGGCGTGGGAGTTGCCGATTGGGCGCGCCCACGCGGGCGCACCACAGGCAGAGGGGAGCCAGCTAGCGATGCGCGCCGGTAATTTGCAGCCGATGCTCGCTCTACTCCATTTGAGTCTCGCCGTTGATCCATCCCGATTGATGCACGTTCCCCCAACGTCCGCTCTCCAGTAGATACTCTCGCTCCAATAGTTATTCGCTCTACCCCAATGGATGCTCGCCGCTGGTCATTCAAAGTCTTGGACGAGAGAGGAAGTTTGATAGCATCACCGAGCATAATCACCTGTTTCAGGGCTGCTGGCGGTAAGGGGTCCTGAGGAGGCAAATCCACCTCTTCAGTTTCAGTATCATTGCTAGGTTCCTCTCCGCGCAGCATGATATCTTTTATCAAGTCATAAAGAGACGCAGTCGGCAAGTACGCCAAGAGGCCATCCAAGTACGGTAGTTCTACCCTAAAGATATCGCGTAGTAATGCCTGTAGCGTGATGCAGTTCTCAATAAACTCATTCAACAGGATGATGTTGGAGTCCAAAAAGTCCAGCGTGTTGAGCACATCCTGGTGACACAACTGAATCTGTGTGCCCTTGCGCGAAAACAAGACATCCTTCAACGCAGCAAAGCTCCCAAACTGAATCTTTAGCGCCTGAAGCCGTATATCCTGTATCTTGCGGCCCTGGTACTCGTTTACCTGGAACGAGAGACGGTCACACGCCCCAGAGTGCTGCGTGTCAATGCTCTGTCGCAGAAGCCGGAGTCGCTCACGAACCTCCGCCACAGCCGCCCGCGACTCGGAGATCTGCAGCTCGAGCTCGTCGCGCTTCAGCCTAACACTCACTATAGCCTTGTCGAGCGATTTCACCTTGAGCCGGACCGTGAACACCCCAAGCTTTGTCAATTGCACTGCAAGCGCTCTGATTGACGCGGCTGACACAGCGGGAGGTGCAGAACCGAGAGGTCCCATGCTCGCAACTGCACCACCTGACCCGGAACCATGAGAGTAGTCCTTGTCGGTAGCACCGCCGGCAGCGGTCGCGGTCGCGGTCGCGCTCCCGCCCGTTTGGGCGCCGGAGCGGATGGCAGCTCCGCCGCTAAGCGCGCGAGCAAGACCAAACACCTGGTTAATCTGCTCGCGGTAGCTGTCGTTTTCCTCCTCGTTGCGCGCTGTCCCAGCACGCACAGCAGCGTACGACGGCGTGTCCAACACCGCTGGCCGTCTAGCGGGCCCAGGCCCCAGCCTGTTCCCCAGACCGTTCCCCAGCCCGTTCAGCATGTAGGCTCCACTAGTAACTAGCACTTTAATAGCCCCGACACGACCCGACCGATAATATTGTTAAGCCACATTGACTGGTACGAAGGCGGGAAGCTCAATTCGGCAATCTATACGTTTCTGCTGCTTGACGTGAGAATGCCTTCAATTGTCGTGCGTTTGGGGTTGGGGAGTGAGGCGTGCCGGTGTGGGGCGTGATGCATCAAGCGGAATTTTTTAGCGTTTCGGAGCTGCTTAGGGCTGGCAATTTGTCTTAAGCGCTGTATTGCTAGCAGAATCGCGCGGGAGAGCAGCGGTTGAAGTTGATCGAGCTAGGAAGTGCTAGGTGTTGTTGATCTAGTGTATACTGGCTGGAGGTAGCCGAGGTAAATCTACTACAGTGAGCTGGAGCTGTGAGCTACCCAGCTATTCGAGAGGGGGACGCCAGCAAATGTTGAACAGGCGACTGAGCGTATCGCTCAAGGAAGCGCTGGAGCCGGTAAACGGCTCCAACGCGCTTCGTCTAGCCGTGTTAGGCGGTTCTAAGGCTGGGAAGACATCCTTCATTTCAAAGTTGACCATGGGCAACTTTAGCGACACGTACTATCCCACGACTCGTGTAAACCCAATGTTGTTTAATTTTGGGCCGGAGTCGCGAGGATCGCGCCTTGTATTGGATGAGGCGGAGTGCTCGCACTCGCTCGGGTACATTCTTCTGCAGTCCCACATCCACGCGAGCCCCGCCATCTACCGCTCGCTTGCTCGCGTAGCGAGCAAGGGGTTGGAGCCCATGGCGGGGTCCGACTTGGTGGTTCGCGCCCGCAACGAGTACTACATTTCGTACAACACGGTCGAGGAGCACATGAACCAGGCGGAGGCGTATACCGCGCCCCACATATCGCCTGTGCTCGTGGAGCTTATCGACACGCCGCACTTTAACCCTGCACAGGTTGTGCCGTTTTTGGAAGCGTCCTTGTACGTGGACTTGGGTAAGGAGGTATTACACAACTTGGCTAACGAGCCGCGCCAATCGGTGTCCACGAACCCGCTACTCGTGGCGAGCGGCGCGAGCGAGCTCAACGGAAAGGTTGACGGATACTTTTTTGTGTACAGCGCGATTCCGTCGTACAATCCCCCAGCATATAGCGATAGTCCTGACGACGGTAGCGGCCCGGAGACCGACACGTGTAAGGACGGTCCTATATTGGGCGAGGGCGGCGACGAGACGTTTGAGCTCTTGTCGATTATGAAGGATGCGCTACAGGATGCGTGGCTTGAATTTAATACATTTACTCGACGGTGGCAGGAGGGCAAGGAGTCCGACATTTATTCATTCAAGGCGGCGATAAAGAAGATTTGGCGCGATCAGAAGAGTGATCCCGCGCAAAAGGGCGCCAAGAGGGAGAAGACTGCATCCAAGGATGCTTACGACGACTCGGATATGCCACCAATCTGGCTCGTGTGCACCCACACCAAGAGCCCGCTAGCATCACGACAGTTTGTGGACAGCGGTATCAGCTTAGCAAAGGAGTGGAAGTGCGGATTTATTGGAATCGACAACACTAGCAGCGACATTGACGAGGCGTTGGCGTTGATGGTTCGCGAAGTTGTGGAGCGGCGCAAGTAAGCAAAGAGAGTTTTATAGACAAGGATTGAGAGGGCACTGAAATCACCACTAGAGGACGGACCAGCGGCGATTCGCATGCCCGCTGCCGATTTTTAAAGCATGGGAGGTTTGTATTTATGCGACAAGGAGGCTTTCAAGAGTCGTGCAGGGGTCACGTAATTCTAATCGTAATTTATACTAAAAGAAGACAAGTTACGTCCGAGTGCGTTTAATACACATTTCACCATGGGACAGTTGTTGTCGCACCCCGTCGACGACAAGACCCTAGAGTCTCATGGGCACTCCACGTTATCTTACAACATCGGTTCGATGCAGGGGTATAGGATGACCATGGAGGACGCACACGACGTCAAGGTGAATGAGGACGAGAGTGTCGCGGTTTTTGGAGTTTTTGACGGCCACGGGGGCAATACCTGCTCAGAGTTTCTCAAGAGCCATTTGGCGAAGCAGGTGTTTCGGGCTGTGAACCGTGAGGATCGATCAGTGGGCACGATGGAGCTTTTATCAAACATAATACGAGTCACACGGGATGTGTTCTTCTCGGTCGACTGCAGCATGATCAAGATGCCGAGTATGATAAACTGCGGATCGACAGCTGTCGTTGCAATCATTCTCCGCGAACGCTTTATTGTCGTGGCGAATGCCGGCGACTCACGGTGCATTGTATCGGTGGGTGGCCGCGCAAAGACAATGTCAATAGACCACAAGCCCACGACCATGGGAGAACGGATCAGAATAGAGAATAGTAACGGCTATGTGTCCAACAGTCGCATCAATGAAGTTTTGGCATTGTCGCGGGCGTTTGGTGACTCCAAATTTAAGTGTCCGTTTATGACCAGTACCCAGAACGCAGTCATCCTTGAAAACAAAAAGGACTGTGACAAGTTGGTGGAATTACCGCCAGAGCTACTTCAAGTGACAGTTGAACCGGACATCTTAGTGTACGACTTACAGAGCGACTATGCACCTTGCCCAGAGTTCATGGTCCTTGCTTGTGACGGTATTTGGGACTGTTACAAAAATGACCAACTCATAAAGATTATTAGAGACAAGTTGGCATTGGAGTGGACCTTAAGTGCCATCACCGAGTTTATTCTCAACCAGTGCTTGCTGGTTGCAAACAACTACACGGGAATAGGATTCGACAATATGACGCTCATAATCATTGCATTGCATCCAAACACCTCGCTTGAGGATTGGTCCGACTGCATGCGAGACAAGATTCGTGCGGAGAAGGGTCTCTTTTAATTCTCGCTATGCATTTAATCGCGTCGAACTTTATTTCTACTAGATACACCCTACAGTGCCCCTCATTTAACATAGAGACTCCCGGAGAACACTTACAGTAATGGACAAGGCATATGAGCTCGAATGTTACCGTCGTCCCCCGTAAATAGCCGAATGGCTCTCAAGTAGGGTTACATAAGCATATTATTGTCCTGCACATAAATATGAAATGGGCATGTAGATTAGCGCTGTAACGTGATAAACTGTCGGTCACTCCAGGACTTTCCAGGAACCAAACAGCTACGAGCCAGCATTGAAATTGTGCATTCCTTGAAATTGTTCAAAGAAGTGAGCATTTTGTGTATTGAAAGATTCGAAATTGCTGAACTTTGCTCTTTTGCAGAGTCAAGCGCTGAAAAGCTATCAACAGCACCAACAGTCAAGGGATTCACGGCTGCAAAGCGGGCTCTAGATTGTGTGGGGTTCAGAAAGATAGGACTTGCCATTTTTGCACCTCACTCTTCGGAGTCATAACATAGCATGTCGGAGGACACATACGATGATCCATTTATTCGGCTTTCCCGGGATCCTGAACTAAGCACAGACAAGAAGAAGGCTTTAAAACTCGTCAATATCATAAATGGGTTTCCATTGGCCGAAAGACCAGTGAGTAAGTTATGTCAGTCTTGTCTTAAGATACTCAGCGCGTTGGAAAAGATCGGATTAAAGCTTAAAGGCTGGGAGTTTCTCTCGTTGGACTTTAACAGCGCGGACCACTTTAGTAACGAGGACAAAAAATTACAGTCTTTCAATAACAGCATAGCAGACAAAGTTCGCGCCACTTGCGAGGAGAACAGTAGGTTATTGGGCAAGATTTCCGTGGATTTAGATATTATTACCAAGGCGTCGAGAAATCTATCTCCCATAGAATACATTTCGGACAGTGGCACTTTACTCGCCTCTCTTATTCTCAGATGCATTAAGCTGAAAAATGGAGTAACAGAAACGTTGACTGTTGCTTACCTGAAGGCTAAACTTATAATTATTGGTCGCGACTTAGAGTTGATGCTTGGTGAAACAGACGACGAGTCGACAGTAATAACCTACAAGACTTTCATAGTCAATCTTTTGGACCAGTTAAATGACTCGATTGATCAGGATGATACGGAAACAAAATACGAATGCTTAGCGGTTGTTAATGATATGGAAAAGATGTTTGAGGCATTCAAGTTAGAAAAGATGAAAGACGCCGCATTATTGAGACAGATACAATACGAAAAGGAGAGGGATGAGCATTTCAAGAGAGAGAAAGAAAGAGAGGTCGAGTTTTTGAGACGCGAAAAGGCTTGGAAGAAAGAGCAAGAGGATCTACAGCAACAACAACTCGAAGAGCAAGAGAAACAAAGACAAACTCATGATCTGTATCACTCAAAGAGGTACACAGAAGAAAGTAAGTCGTTGCATGCTGATTCAGGCAGAAGAAGTGGCGTGTTCTATGCAGACGACGACTTCGATTATGATTCAGATCTAGCTCTGAGTTCGATGTATTCGTCCTCTTATACACACGCACCAATGATTCATTCCATTACAAAAAGCCACGGGCCTAATTTAAATCGCAGAGATTCTGTGACATCATTGTCAACATCCACACAGCTTCATAAGACAACAATTACGGATGAAATGCCATATTTGATGTCTGCATTTAGCTCAGCTAAGAATATGGAAGAAGATATTAGTCACTTTAAAGCGAAAGAAAGCGATGAAGAATTAACTACACAGGTATCAGTACTGAAAAAGACAAAAGTATTGAAGGATGAAGAAGACAATAGGGTCCCTAAGCTAAACAAAACGGTTTTCAGCCATAAGCCAAATTTGCCCCTTAATCCATTATATGAACAAAGTACAATAATGAACCAAGGTAATAATCGCATTCCTGCTCCATCACCTTACCTTAGCAATTCATGGCTATCAAAGATAGGAGTCAAGCCACAGGTAATTTCCGTGAATTTACCTTCAGACGTAACGAGCCGGCGGCCACAAACTAGGAGATATAATGATTTTAATGGAGAAGATGACTTATTGAGAGATGAAACAGAGAAGGAAAACAAGAGGTTGATGATCCCCTTAACGAAGGAAAATTTAGACTCGCATACTTTAGTTGGACTAGGCTCGGATGCTATAACCGAGGACGTAGTTGATTAAATTTTAGTCCTTTGAATGCTATTTATTTATTAATTTATTTCGTTATGAGTGGTGATGTTTTGACTTTTCTTTGTATGTTTATGACTCTCTATTTCTACGTAGTTGACCGCACTCTGAAGATTAATCAGTTACACGGTTTTGCAATATTAATTTAAGTTTAAAAATGACTATAATTGAACATACCAATAGTACTTTTTACAGTGTAGCGGATACAGAATCTCTATACCAAATAGTACTCAATTGGTTCCTTTTGATTCACATTTCGAAAGTTCTTTAACGAAGCTTTCACCCCAAAATCCAGAGGTGTGTTTCGAAATATAGGTGAATAATTTGTTAAAGTTTATGGTTTTTTTTTCTGAGGGCAATGTCAAACTTTCTTTAATGGAGTCACTTAACTCCTCAGTGTTCCAAGGGTTCACAATCAATGCACCGTTTAAGGACTGCGCAGCTCCGGCAAATTCAGACAATATCAAAGCACCCTTATTCTTTTGTTGACAAGCAATATACTCGTAGCTTACCAAGTTCATACCATCTCTTGTGGAACTCACTAGACAAACATCAGAAATATGATACAAGCTTATCATTTCATCAAAAGAAATTGACTTGTGTAAGTAATGAATAGGAACGAATTCAACAGTTCCAAACCTTCCATTGATTCTTCCCACCAATTCATTTACTGTGCTTCGAAGACTTTGATACTCTTCAACGTCACCTCTTGAGGGTACCGCAACTTGAACCAAAACCACTTTCCCAATCCATTCAGGGTTTTCAGTCAAGAAGATTTCAAAGGCGTGGAGCTTCTGAGGAACACCTTTGATGTAATCTAACCTATCGACACCAACTATTATTTTCGTATCTCCAAACTTCTGCCTTAATTGTTGAATTCTATTAACAACACTGGGCTTTGTCAACCCTTCGGTAAAGGTATCAACATCAATTCCAATCGGGAAGGCACCTATGCTGATTGATCTGCCTCGAAACTCAATTCCATTGGGCAATGTGGTCACGTCCGTCACAATTCGCGAAACAGACGACAAAAAGTGTCTTGCGTAGTCATAAGTGTGGAACCCGATCAAATCACAGAATAACACCCCCTCGAGTATTTCTTTACGAACGGGTAATATCCTGTATATTTCCGACGATGGGAACGGAGTATGCAAAAAGAAGCCTATTCGTACATTCTTCTTGAGATTTCCAATAGCCTCTTTCAACATCTGAGGCAAGAGCATGAGATGATAATCATGCACCCACACCATATCATTGTCGTTTACTTGACTTGCGATCTCATTTGCAAACAGGCGGTTAGCCTCTATATAGGCGGCCCAAGCATTCTCATCGAAGCTCATTTCACCAGGGTGGTAATGGAATAGAGGCCACAAGATACTATTTGAAAATCCATTATAGTGCAAGTCCGCAATAGAGTCACTAAGGAACACGGCAGTGCACTTAAACTTCTCCATTAAATCGGTATTGACTCTCTTTTGCTCGTCCTCTGGTACTTCCAAACCTGGCCATCCAAACCATTGAAACTCGGTCGACTTCTTCAAACCTTGCAAGGCAGTAACCAACCCACCTGACGACATGGAATAGTCATAGGATCCATCAGAAGACCGCTTAATAGTTACTGGTAGTCTGTTAGACACCACGAGTACCTTTGATTCCATGGCTCACAATTCAGCTGGGCAATCAAGTCGGAGTACCTGTCAATTTTAGAGATACAAAACTTAACTCTTGAACAAAAGAATTTCGATAACATTCCCAATTTGGAAGTCAATGTTGACTTGAAAAACGACCTGAATTGAGGTACTGATTGCTGACTGTTTGGTGTCAGATTTGAGACAGGTCCTTTATCTATAATGTATACTCCTTACGCTAATGCTGCAAGTTTCGAGCAGCAACCTCAGATGCGTATGCAGAATCATTTGCAGCATCCCCAACCGCAGCATCCAGGGTTTCAACAGTCGCAGTACCAGCAACAGTTTCCTCAGCAACACAACCAGCCATCTCAGGCAGGATCTGGCTATCCAAGCTTTTTAAACGACCCTGCCACATCTATGGCTTCTCAATTCGCCAAGTCTGGCCTTGAGTCTTCAAATCAGTATTTACAACAAAATTTTGGAGCATTCATGCCCGGGGCGGGCGACTTGAAATACTACTTCAAAGTGAGCAACTCATACGTGTTAAGAAAGATTTTAATGATATTGTTTCCTTACTTTAACAAGGATTGGAACAGATTGACCACCAACGAAGCTACGGGTGACCCTCTGCCGGGAGCAAACTCGTCTTTTGCCCCTCCGGTTTATGACTTAAACGCACCTGATTTGTACATCCCACTCATGTCATTCATGACCTATATTCTTTTATGGGCGGCATTCCAGGGCTTAAAGGGTGACTTTCATCCACAGGTTTTTGGCTACCTCGCATCCCAGACAATGGCTTTTTCTTTTATTGACATTGCAATTTTCAAAATTGGTTTGTACTTGTTAAACTGTTCGACTCAGAGTTCTATGTGGGACTTGGTGAGCTTTTCAGGCTACAAGTATGTATCTATTATTGTCTTATTGATTTGGAAGCACACATTTGGTAACGGATGGGTGGTGTACTACCCAGTTGTTGTGTTTTCTATCATTAACTTGGCCGTATTCTTGATGCGTTCCTTGAAGTTTTTGGTGCTACCCAATACAGTTACCGGATCTTCAACTAGCATTACTACAAACCAGAGACGCATTAGAATCCAATTCTTGTTCATATACTCTGTGATTCTTCAGGGTTCTATTATATTGTATATGAGCAGATAAAACCCCGTTAGAGATACTCTCTCTCAGCGAGCGTAAGTCTGACAAATAGTATTTGTAAAGTGTACGTATATACTAATCAGCTGAATAGTTCATCGAAATCACGTGAAGGGTATTCCGCGTCCATTTTGAGACGCGTAATTTTTGCAGCGCTTCTTACAGCCTGAAAGAGATCATCGGGGACAAGACTCGAAAAAGGCTACCAACGCTGTACGATGCCTTCTCGCGGTGCAGATTCATCCGTGCCATATAGGCCCGGTAACAATAATGCTACTCGATATGCCAAAAACAAGATGAGTAAAGAGTTCAAAAACCATAAACCAGTGGAGCCAGTCGATCCATATGCTGCCAACAACCCAATGTTAAATGAGTCTGTACAGCAGAGAGATCTAGTTAAGCGTATAGACGATTTAGACGCTATCATGGGCTTTTCCAGAATAGAACATGGTGAAAATGATGGCATGAAGCCGAAGAAAGGATGGTTGGTGAACATTCATGGAACTTCTGTAACAAATGATGACAGCCCTGTTTCTTTTGCAGGCGTGGACTACTACTTTTTGGATGAAGAAGGGGGTTCTTTCAAGGTAACAAAGATATTTGATCCCTATTTTTTGATTGATGTTGAGAAGGACTCTCACTCGATAGTTGAAGAATGGCTCAAGAAATTCCTTGAAGATTGTCGGGTTAAAAGCATATCTGTCGTTGAAAAAGAGGATTTATCGATGAAGAACCATTTAACAGGACTTACGAAGTTCTTATTGAAGTTAACATTCCATAATAATCCTGACATGTTATCAGCCAGAAGACTTTTAATGCCAATCATAAAGGAAAATACATTGAGAGGAGAAAGTAAAGACGCATATCAAAATATAAATTTGAATCATACAAATGGTGTATTAGTAACAGAAATGAGCACAAATTTCGACTTACCAAAGCTGGACACTACCAGAGAGCCTCTGGCGTACATTAACGACCTTAAAGAATATGACGTGCCGTATCATGTCAGAGTCTCTATTGACGAAAATATAAGAGTTGGAAAATGGTACGATGTCTTCATTAAACATTCAGAGGTCACACTTCAGGAGGACAAGCAGAAGATCGCTTTTGCTGACCCTGTTGTTCTTGCATTCGATATTGAAACTACAAAAGCACCATTGAAATTTCCTGATGCCAAAATTGATCAGATTATGATGATATCATATATGATAGACGGTGAAGGCTATCTCATAACGAACCGAGAAATTATTTCAGAAGACATCCAAGATTTTGAATACACGCCGAGACCTGAATATCCTGGTATGTTCGAAATTTTTAACGAGCCGGATGAAAAGCATGTTCTCTTGAAGTTTTTCGAGCATATAAGAGAATCAAAACCGACTGTTATTGCTACATTTAACGGTGACGCGTTTGATTGGCCTTTTGTTGAAAATAGGGCCAGGTACCATGATATAGACATGTTTGACGAAATCGGCTTTGCGAAGGATAACGAGGATGAATATAAATCAAAGTATTGTGTGCATATGGACTGCTACAAATGGGTAAAAAGAGATTCATATTTACCTCAGGGGTCACAGGGCTTGAAAGCAGTTACCACGGCCAAACTTGGCTACAACCCTACAGAATTAGATCCTGAATTGATGACGCCATATGCTTTTTCAAAGCCGCAGTTACTTTCAGAATACTCCGTCTCTGATGCAGTGGCTACGTATTACTTGTACTTCAAGTATGTTCACCCATTCATCTTTTCCTTGTGTACCATTATTCCATTAAATCCCGATGAAGTATTGAGGAAAGGTACAGGAACTTTGTGTGAAATGCTTTTATCAGTACAGGCATACGAGAATAATATACTTCTACCAAACAAGCACTCTGAACCCATAGAAAGATTTTATGATGATCACTTATTAGATACTGAAACATATGTTGGTGGACACGTGGAATCGTTAGAATCTGGGGTATTTCGGAGCGATCTTCCTAATGATTTTAACATCGACCCTAAAGCTGTGGATGAAGTTCTAGCAGACTTACACAACTCAATCAAGTTTTGCATTGAGGTGGAGAATAACAAAAAGGTTGAGGATATCTTAAACTACGACGAAATTTATAACACCATAAAATTAAAGTTGGAGGACCTCAGAGATAACGCGAAGAGAACGGAAACCCCATTGATCTATCATGTTGACGTTGCATCAATGTATCCAAATATAATGACTTCAAACCGTTTACAACCGGATTCCATGAAATCTAACGATGATTGTGCACATTGTGATTTCAATTTGCCAAACAAGAATTGTGACCGAAAATTACCTTGGTCGTGGAGAGGAGAGTTTTACCCTGGAAATATGCAAGATTACTCAACCGTGAAGAGACAGTTGCAAGCTGAATTACACCCTAAGGCTTCATGGCTCCCACCAGTGACATTTGATCAATTATCATACACGGAACAAGCAAAGAAAATTAAACAGCGCATGATTGACTATAGCAAGAAGAATTTTGGTAGAATTAAGGTGTCGGAAGTAGTCACCAGAGAAGCGATCATATGCCAAAGAGAAAATCCTTTCTATGTTGATACTGTTAGAAGTTTCAGAGATCGGCGTTATGAATTTAAAGGCTTAGCGAAGGTTTGGAAAGGCAAAGCTTCACAGGTTGACAGCAAAAACCTTATCGCCAAAGATGAGGCAAACAAAATGGTGGTTTTGTATGATTCTTTGCAATTAGCACATAAAGTTATTTTAAACTCGTTCTATGGTTACGTCATGAGAAAAGGCTCCCGTTGGTATTCTATGGAAATGGCGGGCGTTACTTGTCTCACAGGTGCTCATATCATTCAAATGGCCCGAACTTTGGTTGAGAGATTGGGGAGACCCTTGGAATTGGATACTGATGGTATTTGGTGTATTCTTCCGAAATCTTTCCCTGAGAATTACTCTCTTAAATGTAAAGGGGGAAAAAGCATACTTTTAGAATTCCCATGCTCAATGTTGAACTACTTAGTGCATCAAAAATTCACAAACCATCAATACCAAGACCTAGTGGAAGCAGGATCATTTGAATACAAAACAAGATCTGAGAATTCTATTTTTTTTGAAGTTGATGGGCCTTATAGAGCTATGATATTACCCACTTCCAAGAAAGAAGGGCAGGGTTTGAAAAAGCGTTATGCTGTCTTTAACCACGATGGTACTTTAGCTGAGCTAAAAGGTTTTGAGTTGAAGAGGCGTGGAGAGTTGGGATTAATTAAGAATTTCCAATCCGATATTTTCAAGCTTTTCTTAGAAGGTGACACTCTTGAAAAATGTTATCAAGCAGTAGCGGTCGTTGCAAATAACTGGTTAGACGTTTTAGACACAAAGGGTGGTATGTTGGAGGATGAGGATTTAATTGAACTCATTAGTGAAAATAAAAGCATGTCTAAGTCTTTGCTGGAATATGGATCGCAGAAGTCAACTTCGATTACAACAGCAAAACGGTTAGGGGAATTTTTGGGAGAAGAAATGGTAAAAGGCGCTGGATTGGCAACTAAGTATATTATAAGTGCAAGACCGCTTGGAGCGCCTATCACAGAAAGAGCAATTCCAGTTGCTATATTCTCCTCAGATAGAAAAGAGTTCTTTTTGAAAAAGTGGCTTAAAGATCCCTCTTTGGAGAATCTCGGACCTAGAGATATTCTTGACTGGGAATATTATGCTGAGCGTTTGGCTTCAGTTGTGCAGAAGATCATCACAATTCCAGCCGCTTTACAGAAAGTGAAAAATCCTGTACCTAGAGTGGCTCATCCAGATTGGCTTCAGAACCAAATTAGTCGAGATTCTGATCCTAAGAAACAACAAACAATATCATCAATGTTTTCCAAATCTACCAGGCAAGATGTACAGCAGAAAACGATTAAAGATATTGAAGACTTCAATGTGATTGATGCAGGTGTCCCGAAGGCCTTCTCGGGAAAAGTGAAGTCACGGAAAAGAGCACTCTGGAAGCTTCAAACAAAAGAAGCAGAAGAAGAAGAAGAGAGAAGCATGGCCTTATTAAATGGAGCATGTCCGTCAATGACAGAAGATTATATCGGATTCTTAGAGTATCAAAAGGCGAAGTGGAAAGTTCAGGCTGAAACTCGAGACAGAAGGGTGCAGTTATTTGGAGCTAGTACAGAAGCATCGCAGAGATCTTCACTAGGGGGTTTGATTCGTAAACAAGCCGATAAAGTAGCGGGATCAAATTGGGAAATTCTTGAATACAAATTAGACCCCTCTAACCCAGGAGATATCAAAGTATATGCCCTGGTTGGAAATAAGATACATTCGTTTGTTTTCCATGTTCAAAAGAAGATTTACGCATCTTTTAGATCAGAACTTTCTTCTAGGAAAACAATTCCTGGTTGCAAAATTGAACTCTCGAACTGTACTTTACCTAACGGGCATGACGCATCATTCTTGTACAAATTGACGATGCCTGAAGACATATTCTCAAGGGAAGAAAATAATTTTCAAAGTCTCTTGAAGGATTCCTTGGGCTTGTACGAGACTCAGGTAGGATGCATCGATCGCGCAGTAATCGAATTAGGAAACAATGTCAAATTTGACGATACACAAGTGGGAGCATTGGGCAAAGGATTGAAACATGGTTTCAATTTGAATGATTTAATGAAAACGGATTCCAACGATTATTTGAAACGATTTGATATGGATATCGCTTACTTGTTACATATTGTAACTAATAGCTATGAGTTCTACACAGTTTTTCTGGCATGGGATCAAACTGTTGCAATGTTCGTCTTGAAACCGTCAAGCAGTGCCCAGGAATTACCAGCTAATATGGACAAAATTTATCAAGAAACATACCAGGCTAAGAAAGATAAACTTGAAAAGCATTACAATATCATTGAATATCCTTCTGAAATGACTTTTGATGTTCAATACTTTAGTGACAATACGAAACTTTTCAAGAAGATGAATCAAAGAATTGCTAAAATCCATGAAACAAAGAGTAGCAAAAGTTTACTTGCAGTTCAATCTCCCTATTCTGAGAAAATTTTAAGTTTGCTTAGTGCCACTTCCGATATTCCTACAATTAAGATGAGCATTGGGGAGCTAACTTTACCAGCAGTGGGATGGCAGTCATTGATTTCCAAACGAGTAATAAACCATTATTTTGTGTTATCTTCTTGGATACATAACTTGATTGCTTTGGCAAGGTACGGAAAGGTCCCCTTGTGCAATCTCCAAATTGAAAGCATCGGCTACTTGATTGATATTGAGTATGCGAGGCGTTTGGTGACTAATAATATAGTGTTGTGGTGGTCTCCTTCTCCTCTTCCTGATCTTGGGGGGTTTGAAATGGATTCGGCACCTGATTTTGAGTACACAGAGCTTCCGCGGGTGAATCAGCCTGAAATATACGAAACTGCATGTTTGGAAATTGAAATTGGAACTTTGACCATAAATACGATTTTAACAAGTTCCTTGATTAATGAAAGTGAAGGAGCCGACCTCGCTGATGAAGCATTAGTGTCAAACAAGAATAATGGCGCATCTACAATGGCAGAAGACTCGTTCTCGACACCAGCTTTGTCAGTATTGAGGGGAATGGTTAAAGATTGGTGGGACGATGCAGTTGCAGATAATATAAATGCAGATACAATGATGAATAATCTAGTCACATGGGTTCAAAGGAAAGACTCATTTTTGTACGACCACACCATGCATTATCATATTCATAACTTAACCACCAAGGCATTTTTGCAACTCCTTGGTGTCTTCAGAAGTATGAATACTCACATTGTCTTTGCGAACCGGAATAAAATTGTTGTGCAAACGAAGAAAATATCAGTCGAGAACTCGTACGCTTTTGGTCAATACTTGATAAAAGCGGCCAGGTCCAAGTCTCTCTTCAATTTCCTAGATGCGCGAGTAGTGAAATACTGGGATACTTTGGTGTGGATGGATGAGTATAATTATTGTGGAAGAAGTTGCATCGAAGTGAATAGCGAAGAAATTCAAAATTTAAACCCAGAGTTTGAATGGCAGATTAAGGAATTCTTGCCTACGATATATCAAAATGAATTCGAGGACTGGCTAGTTGTTTTCTTGGACGCTCTTTCAAACCACAAAACGTCCATGATTTTGGGAAATACACAGCTGAGTGCACCCAGGGCAACGCAAATGGCTCAAATTATCAAAGCTCAAAGAAAATTGGATTCAGGAGATGTAATGAAAGATGAAGATATATTCTCAGGTGCGTTAGAAGCATTTGGTCCTGCTTTACAAAGGAGGGTCCAAAAGTTGTATCGGCGTCAAAATGAGGCTATCTTAAACCCTGAGTTCAAACAAGAGTATGAGTTTCCCAAGCGTCCAGGCTCTCATTTGCATATGAAAAATCCCGCTTTGGAGTTGGTAAAATACTTGTGTGCCGTTTACAGTTTGTCAAAAACCAGAAATATCGAAGTTCGGGTATTGAGACGAGACTTGCTATCGATTTTTGACATTAAAGAATTTAGTGACGAGTCTATGTTTCAAAATCCCACCACAAGCCTAAAAATCACTGATGTCATATGCAATCACTGCAATTTTATTGGAGACATCGACTTCTGTCGTGATTCAGTCGACTTATTATGGAACTGTGCCAACTGTACTAAACCTTACAATAGAATTGCGTTGGAAGAGGAACTTGTTGCAAATTACCAACGACTTCTTACAAAGTTTCAAACCCAAGACTTCAAGTGTTCGAAGTGTAAACAAATTCGCAAAGGTAACATGCGCACATTTTGCAAGTGCGCTGGAGAATGGGTAGAAACCATCTCACATGCGGAAGTAGCGAAGAGGCTACGCGTTTTCGCAAATGTTGCATCTGCATACAAATTACAACTTCTTCAAAGTGCTTTTGAAGAGTTCTCCTAAAATTGTTGCTGCAAACTATGACCCCCCTCCCCCCCCTCTGAGAATCTTATTATTTATATATTAGGAATTGTAACGATTTAATGTTCACGTAAACTAGTTGTTAATTGTGCAGCGATGGAGACGCGATTTCAGCTGAAAAAGTAAATATGCAAACATCAACTCTGTTCACCAAATACATGACCTTGACCACAGAAGAGCTCAAAGCCCTCAAGAAAACGGTACTACATCGAAGCAAGGAAATAGATTTACTAAATGCGTTTATCCTGCTAGACGTGGCCATTCAGGCACAACCCATAGTCATCCATGGTCACAAATCTGTTGGCAAAACCCATACTTTAGGTCACTTCTTGAATACCTTGGGGGCAAAGACTACGGTAGTAGACTGTGAAAACTGTGTGAGCAATAAGTTATTACTTCAAAGATGTTATAAAGGAATGCAAAGAGATATGGGGTTGTCTAATTCAATTAATGCGGATTCTGGTTATTTTAATTTTAGGGTTGTTGGCGACACATTTTCATCATTTATTAGCTCAATAGAGTATCTTATGAACTCAGTCACTTATAAAGAGAGACATGTATTGGTTCTTGATAGATTCGACCAATGCTTGGAGTCAATTGACGACTTGTTTGTCGCCTTTTCAAGGATCAACGAACAATCTTCTCTCACCAACATAATCATAGTTTTCGTGATATCAGGACAGGTTCCAAGGGCTGTATCATCCAGTTATTTGCCCCATATTTACTTCAATAACTATACAGAAGCTCAAGTCGTAAGAATTCTTCAAGAAACCCAATTATGCTTCTTCGAAAATCCTGAGTTCGACGAATTGCCGGCAGGGCATCGATTTTGGAAGCAGTATGCTGAAATTGTTACTGGTGTTTTCTTTCCGTACACTGGCTCCGATATTACATTGTTAGCTGATATATGTACCAGGTTGTGGCCTGAGTTCATAAGTTCGGTCCTCTCTGGTGAACACTCTCTTAACGAGTTTATTAAAGTGTACAAATCCAAAGCTCATTTGTTAGAAGATTACAGTATTGTGAAAAACTCGTCAATTATCGATTTTCAAACAATGCAACAAGAGAAATTGAGCCAGAATGAGAACATTGAGGACCTCCCCATTCATTCCAAATTTATTTTAATAGCATCCTACTTGGCATCCTACAACGAACCAAGAAACGACACATATTACTTCTCCAAAGTAAAAGCGGTGAAACACAAACGTAAAAACCACAGTGTTTTGGCCGCTGCAAAGAGAGGGCATTTATCTAAAGATGATATTGATAAGCGAATGTTATCTCCAAACTTTTTTGATCCTGAAAGGTTAGGAGCGATATTGTCTGTAATCTACCGAGACAATTCAGATTCCCTTAGTGTGAGGCCAGAAAATGATGAACTTTCGGACATTTATGAAGATAATCTTGTAACCGAAGAAAGAAAAGAGTCTGACCGTGCCAAATTTACCTTGGCGGGAAATATTGACCTTAACAGTCAGATTGCAACTCTATTTTCGCTTGGATTGTTGAACAAATCTGCAACTTCCGATATTTTAGGTGCAAGGGTTCGATGGAAATGCAACATTAATTTTGCAACAGTTGAAGCTCTTGCAAATGACGTCAATTTTTCAGTAATAGAGTACCTCTCCATATAGACTGTGTAAAGGAACACAATTTATGTCAGCTATTACCCTCTGTATCGAGATCAAATATTATAGTATTCACAGGGACAAAAGTTGTCTCACCAACCTTTCTTGCCTCAACCTTACCTTCAAAGTAAGTATTCACCCAGTGATGCATCTCATAGCTTGAAAAGGGCCCATTTATTTCTTCCTCGTCGTCATCCAACCATCTAAACTCCCAAATCTTTTCTCCGTAATACACCACTTGCTCTGATTTAGACTGAGTGTCACTTTCTGCATTACTGTCACTCCTCATCTGTCTCTTTAGACCGCGCTTAACCTCATTATAATCGTTCCCGGTCTCCATTTTATACATTCTCATTATCTCTTCTCTGCTAAGATCATAAATGTCAGCTATGCTCTTCTCGGATACGAGAGCATTACAGATCCCAGTAAGTTTTGTAGCTACATCGGCTCTCTTGGCCTCATCAGCCAGTTTCTTTTCTTTTCTGCTCCTTCTACGAGGCGCAAACCGTGCCAAAGCCTCTAAAGGCGTTTCTGCGGGCTCCATTAGTTCAACCAAATTGTCCAACAAAACATGGGTGGGGTCAGAACGGTACTTGGCTCTCTTCAGGCGAGCACCTACTTCACGCTTCGCATGCGCTCTTTTAGCATTCGCTATCTCTTTTCCTTTGACGTCGTCTATCCAAGACTCAACTACGCTGTCGTTGTCATCGTCTCCGTCATCGCTCAGACCAAAATCCATAGTGATATCTCTATTTCCTCTCACGGGTGCTTTCAGCCTGGTGTAGTTTCCTTCGGTGTCAAACTGGCCTTCTTGAGCCTCCTGCCGAAGATCAAACGCCTCAAGAGCGATCTCGGGGTCATCGACCTCGCCAAGTGTACCAGTACCATGTGAGTCAATACCAACAGCTTCGGTATCAAACTGACCTATGCCTTCCAGACGCTCAAACTCAACCACATCTAGAAATTCAGGGGCCTTCTTGCCACCCGGCTTCGCTACACGGGTCGCTGGTCTCGTCTCTTCTTTTACACCATCACTAAACATGTCGTCATCGCTGTCTCCCTCATTCGGCTCAGCTACCGTCTCCGTGGCCGGCCGAAAGTCCTCCAGCGAAGAGTCTGATTGGTAGCCGTGTCGTATTGCGTTTGGAGGCCTGTTCATCTTTGCAACACGGAAATCCATGCGCCAGTGGTGGACTAGCCGTGTATTTGATACCAATCATCAACATTGAAAATATTGTCTTTAATGGGCCACAGCTCTCTCGCGGAATGGAAAATGTTGATCTAAACGACGACGCAATTTTGAATCTTGAGGAGGAGCACTACCAAGCAGGTCTCCGAGAAGGACGGGAACACTCTACTAGAGAACAATTCTTGGAGGGAAAGGAGTATGGTTATCAAACGGGTTTTCAGAGGTATTTGGTTGTGGGGTACATCAGTAGCTTGCTTGAGGGTTGGCAAAAGGCTGCTACCAACAGCGATGCCCCAAAGACTAAGAGTTTGCAGAGTCACCTTGACCAATTGCAAAAATTGATTGAGGCGATTCCAGTTACCAACCAAGATGCAGATGTGGCCATCTACGAAAGTTCGCTACGCAAGGCCAGAAATAAGGTACGGGTGATTGGAAGCATTAATGGGGAGTCCTGGAAAATAGAGAAACTCGATGACTTGCTTGATGAGGTTGCCGGGAAGGTGAAACTCAGTGAAAGTGTGGATGACATGTGGTAATAATACAGAGTATACTAAAAGGAAAAATCAAAATCAAGCGACTTGTACTTGCTGTCCAACTTGTAGCTTAAAATCCCTCCTAACGGGCAGTCATTGACTCCGATTATTAACTGCTCACCGTGTCCATCAAGGACCGGGGCAAAGTTCAAACCAGTACATTTTCCGATAAATTCAATGGACTGAACCCGAGAGTGCAACTTACTGCTCTCCGATGCGGAGTCATCCTGATTGCTGCACTTCAAATCTTCAAGCTGGAGAATGCCAATGTGGTCCAAGCTTTCGGCCCAGGAGACATATTCGCCATTGTAACTAAACTTGCAGTTCCGCACTGGTGCACTGCTTTTCGGATTTCCTGTTTGCGTTCCCAATGACGATGACCAGCAGTAAATGCTCTTATCCAGTAACCTCCTGTCCCATATTCTACAACAGGTATCTTGGTTTCCTGTCAAGAGCAAGTTTTCGTTCGCAGAGTTCCAGTCACAGCTGAATCCATAATCCGCATGACCTGTAAACGAAACCAGTTTCTTTGAAGCATAACTCGGTTCCCTAGTATCAACAATAAACGAGTTTAGATGATCACCTGTGATCAATATCTCGTTAGAGTTTCGAGGATTCATGGCCGCGCAGTTGATCGGAAAGTCAAGATCCATAGTTGCAGTTTTGGCATTACGTGATAAATCGATGTTGTAGAGTCTCTTGTCATTGGAAGAGACAATTAGTTCATTTTTCAAATCATTGACAATAATGTGGTTTGTTATGCCGTCGTAGCTGCTTGTCACTCGGTGCTCTCCTAGAGTTTTGGTATTTTCAGCATCGCTAACATCAACCAAAATGTACCCACCTTCAAATGTACCACATGCCAAAAACTTGTTTGAGCACGCAACGGTGGATATCCGGTTATTGGAGTTGACAAGCAATTGCCTGGAGTCTATCAAGCATTCCAACTTCATAGCATCTTTCGGTGCCGACTCATGGTTGTCAGGCATAAGCCTGTTAATTTTAAAATAAGTGTACATATCCTCTTCTGTTGTCATTTGGTACGTATCGCCTATAATGTTCCATCCTTCAGCTACGCTGTTACCACCAGTAGAATTCGTGTTTCGTGAATTTACTGTGCTCAAATTGTAGTCGTGGTAGTAGGTCAGTGGAAAGTATATTCCATTGGCAATGTTTGGCCCGCAACATACCAAATTCCTCAATTGAAAGTGTGAAATGTGAAGCTTCAACCTGCTGTAAAAGCGATGGAATCTGAAAAAGTCCGTCGTGGTTTGGCACGCCACAAATGATAGGTTCTAACAGTTAGTAGTTTCTCGTAAAAAAAAACAGGCACAAGTTCAATACGTGCCTGGAGATACACATACAGCCAATGCTTTGGCTCTGGATCCAGGGATATTATGAAACCAATTATTCGCACCAACACGGCGACGGTCTAAACTCAACTTGTGCCTCAACCCTTTTGGCCAAGTTACGCCCTGTGAATCTGAAGACGCATATGGCTCTGAGAAAGATGAAGCTGCTACATCCTCGCTCCGTATCGAAAATGGTAAGCTGTCTTCGCGCTTTTTGATGGAGTTGAGTATGCTAAGAATATTCGCTTTCGACAACTGCGAATAGTCGTCGTACAATAAGTTGTACAAAAATGTAGCTAGTTCCGACTGGCTGAGTTCGTACTCAAGGTACCACTGACGGGACGGTATTCCATCCAAAGAAGTAGAGCTGTCGGCATCGGGGCTGCTAGATAAACTCGCACTTTCAATCTGTATTTCCAGGTCGCTCTGAGCACTCCGTTCGCTACCCCGTCTCGAAATGATACCTAACTCCTCCTGTTCGAGAGGAATAGTCATATCCATCTATGAATACATGTAATATGTCAGGGTTCAATTAAGTAACGTCTAGTAAGCAAGAAAACCAGCTTAAGATCTATAGACACGTGATTGAAACTTTAAAGTCCGTGCGGTGCGCGTCGATAAGCTCGCAATCATATTAAATCCTCTCAGGGTTTGAAGAGTCTAGAACTATGTAGCCCTAGTCTCTAGAGACTATAGTAGACTGTAAAAACAAGTATAAAGATTGATATGAAAGAAAAAGTTACGAAAAAGATTGAGACACACCTTAGATTGCACAGAGACCGACTGCAAGTGCAATAAGGGAGCCAGAATAGCGCACGATTGGAGCTGAACCTTCCAATGGAGTTGGCAACGAATTTATAAATCCGCCTGTTGCATCATCATCTCCCCCGGGTACGCCAGTCTGTCCTCCCATAGTTTCATTTGGCGTGCCACCGGGTGATCCAGAACCGGGTGATCCAGAACCGGGTGATCCAGAACCGGGTGATCCACCAGTAGATTCGCTTCCGGGTGATCCAGCACCAGTATTGTCTCCAAGTGATCCACCTCCAGGTGATCCAGAACCGGGTGATCCACCAGTAGATCCGCTTCCGGGTGATCCACCTCCGGTGTTGTCTCCAAGTGGTCCAGAACCGGGTGATCCAGAACCAGGCGATCCAGAACCGAGTGATCCAGAACCGGGTGATCCATCAGTAGATCCGCTTCCGGGTGATCCAGCTCCGGGTGATCCAGCTCCGGTGTTGTCTCCAAGTGATCCAGAACCGGGTGATCCAGAACCGGGTGATCCACCAGTAGATCCGCTTCCGGGTGATCCAGAACCGGGTGATCCATCAGTAGATCCGCTTCCGAGTGATCCAGCTCCGGGTGATCCAGCTCCGGTGTTGTCTCCAAGTGATACACTTCCGGGTGATCCACCAGTAGATCCGCTTCCGGGTAATCCAGCTCCGGGTGATCCAGTACCAGTGTTGTCTCCAAGTGATCCAATACCTGGTGATCCAGAACCGGGTGATCCACCAGTTGATTCGCTTCCGGGTAATACATCTTGAGGCAAATTCAATCCAGGGAAGTTAGAACCAGAAGAGTTAGAACCAGGGGAGTTAGATCCATCGCCATTCGGACCTTTAGAACCATCAGAACCATTAGAACCATTGCCATTCGGACCATTAGAACCATTGCCATTCGGACCATTAGATCCATCGCCATTAGATCCATCGCCATTAGATCCATTTCCATTCGGACCATTAGAACCATTGCCATCAGAACCATTAGAACCATCGCCATTCGGACCATTAGAACCATTTCCATTCGGACCATTAGAACCATTGCCATCAGAACCATTAGAACCATTGCCATTCGGACCATTAGAACCATTAGAACCATTGCCATTCGGACCATTAGATCCATTAGATCCATCACCATTCAGACCATTAGATCCATCACAATTCGGCCCAGTGCATGCATTACAATTCGGCCCAGGGCATGCATTACAATTCGGCCCAGTGCATGCATTACAATTCGGCCCAGGGCATCCACTTCCACTAGGTCCGTTGGAACCACTGCCCCCAGTTTGATTGGGGTCATTGGGTCCATTAGTAACGGTACCACTGGTGGTGGTCGGTAACGTGGTAGTAGGTAACGTGGTAGTAGGTGACGTGGTAGTAGGTGACGTGGTAGTAGGTGACGTGGTAGTAGGTGAAGTGGTATTAGGTGACGTGGTGGTAGGTGACGTGGTAGTAGGTGAAGTGGTATCAGGTGACGTGGTGGTAGGTGACGTGGTAGTAGATGAAGTGGTATCAGGTGTTGGGCCTGTTGTAACCAAAGTCGGCGTCGTAGTTCCCGGAACGGTCTCGGGACTGGGGCCACTCGTAGGAAGCACCGAACCTGTAGTCGCAGCGGGCGGTGTCGTACCTGAAGTAGTCGAAGTAGTCGAAGAAGTAGTCGTAGCCTCCGCAGAGGGATTGGGAGTAATAACCTTCGTCAGTACATGGGGACCATTTCCGGAAACAGTTGTAGTACCATAAGAACACTGTCCAGCCAGACAAGCACTGTATGAAAAATAAGTGGTAATTGTAAGAGTCAGTCCTTTAGTGATAGTGCGCGTCACGGGGTGGCCAGTCACTCCGGGACGTACAGCAGTCTTTTTTCCATAGATAAGGGTACGCTTCCAGATAGGCACCCCTTCTTCCTTGGCCTTACTCCAAGGAAAAGGAAAAGAAAAAGAAAAAGCCGACACAACTGACGAAAGCGAGAGTATAAGTGCGATAAAGAATGAAATGGCTTGCATTGTCTGTTATCGTAATGAGTGTGTCTGAATAATTTGGTTAACCAGTACCAGCCATGGCTTCTTATACCCAACTGGATCATAGGGTCTAGAATCCAAACGGTTGCACTTTTCAAGAACATTCTAATATATGCATGTCTCTGCTATAGTCTGTTCCATTGCAGTTAGTTCTCTTCAATTTTGCACGGCTTGAATCAGTAGTACAATGCTTTTTTGCCGTAAAGCTGAATTGGCAGAATTCCACATGGCCGACAATGCATTCCACACATTAGACAGTCACACTTCAATCGTCTATTCTACTGGTCATATTAGTGGATGACGGTAGGAACGACTGCACGGGGCTAGCAGTACGCGTGGATAGTTGATGAGCTTTTGCAGCGTCAATGCGACTCTAAGCAATCATGCTTTCTGCTGCAGTATATTCTCCTATACTGCGCGAAATGATTGCATTGTATGTAGTGATGGCTGGATACTATCCACCCTGATTCCTGTTGAGTTTTGATGGCTATCCTCCATTCCTAGTCGTCCGTCACTTACTGTTTCTCTCCCTTTAAGTTGTCGTGTACGTGAAAACCATGTTGAGCCACAACTAAATAATTGTAAATTTCTTCCCCAAATGCGTAAAAGCTCCGAACTTTTCAGCCTCAACTGCTAATACAGTTAATCTTACCCCCTCTGCTCTTCCATCCTCTCCTTCTGTATTCCATCTTCCTCTTCTCTACTCCATCTGCCTCTTCTCTGCCTCTTTCTCTCAGCCGCCTGCCTCTATTTCTCGCCTACTCTCTTCACTTTTGCCTGGTAACTGAAATATTGCAGCCAAAATCACGTGACGGCATGGACTACAAACGGCTTTGCAACCATAGTGGTTATAGCTGGGGTACTCCTTTAACAGTATAAAGAGTTGGACAAGCCGCATAGTAGGTGTGATCTGAGACGAAGACGTGACCCTGCATCAAAAGTGGAGAAAGATGTCGGATTCAGTGTTAGTACGTCCCGCTGCACGCTCCAAGCCTCCGCGCGACCGGCACCACAGTCGTTTGAGCAGACTGGGCTTGCGCACGAACATTGGCTTTCAGGTAGAGATACAGGACATGCCGAGATCACTGGAAGACTGTAAGAAAATCTATGCTAGGATTCTTTTGCCGTCTTCTAAAAAGGCCAAGCCAGAGGCAGTGGGAATTGCAAGACGCCACAGTGCAGACCTGAGCGAGTCGCGCCTCTTGGCCAAATTTGACAGGGAGGTGTTGGCTCTGGAGCGGGTGATGAAGACGTTGATGTCGCTTAGAGTGGAGACACAAGAGAAATACTTGTATCAGATTAGACGGTATATTCGCTACTGTTCGCTGCAGGGCTTGACTAACTTTTATGTTACAAAGGACTTGGCTATGGACCTAATCAAGCAAGAGATTGCTGCTCGAGGCTGCATCAGCAGAAACACCATAAAGAGTATTCGGTCTCCGCTCAATAAATTGTACTACATGAACAGGCTAATCTACAAAGATCAGCAAGTGTCGAATCCGTTGAACACTCTAGTGGAAGACGTGTATAGCGCATACGGAGGCAGAGTGGAAGGTGTCGAGGAGGATGAACGTGAGTGCGAGGGAGATGAAGATGAGGAGTCATTGCTGAGTAAGTCAAGCGACAGGGAAGAGTCTCCGAAACAGGTTCCTTGTCTCATAACGGAAGGCAAGACGATCGAAATGTCCAAGCGACATGTGAACCTTGCCGAACGGAAGCTTCTCAAAAAGTTCAATGACGACATAATTAATGGGCAAATGACCCAGGATATTCTACGCGAGTTGACAGGAAGCACCTTAAGAGCTTACTTGGTCGACATCAAGCGCTATGTTAAGTTTTGCGCCAACTTGGGAAGGACGGACTTTCTACTTACAGAGGAGATGGTCAGGGCCTTTCTCAAGTGTGAGATGAAGTCACACTTTTGTCCTTCATGTACAAAGCTAAAAAGTATACGCAGTAGCTTGCTCAAACTTCATAAGCTCAATTCTCAGGCATATGGTACACCCTTGAAGGAGACTTTTATTGTTGATTTGATAAACGAACTCATACAGGCCCGGACGTGCGAGCATAAAGGGCCAGGCGAGGCAAACCCGCACGTATTTGAGGAGTACCATGGAGAATTAGTCTGTCTGGAACACCAAGAAGATGGAAATTGCGGTGAGAATCATGCAACTCCAGTTTGTCAAGATGATCATGCCCTGTCAGTCGGTGATGGGAAATTAACTCTACCAGTATGTGAAGAACATACCGGTGCATGTACTCAGCCTCATCCCACTGAACTACATGCTTCCTTTTCAAGCATGTGTGCACAGTCTAATATTTTCAAGAGAATTGAGAACCAGTCTCAACATCTCGAGCAGATGCAACTGTATGTCGACTTTTGCTCGGGACAGGGTTTTGATAACTTTAACGTCACTGGTGCTCATCTCCACCTTTACTTTTCATTAGGGCCAACTCTCTCCTGTGATATTCCCATCAGGGGCAGAATGGAAAGTTTGCGAATACTACATAACATGAATGCCGAAATACACGGCATGCGACCGTTTGCAATTCCCAGCTATCAGTTAGTGGAGGATTTGTGTGTAACTGAGGAGGCATTGCGGGTTCTCCAGTCTGCTAAGCCTGCTGAGCGCTTTTTGCCGCAAAATCCGGCTCGAGCTTCCACAACGTCACCAGGCGTGACAACAGTGCTGCAATTGCTCGAGGAATGGAATTTGGAAGTTTCTAGAAACGCCCGATGGGGATTGACCTGGATACGATCTTCAGAGGAAGACTCACTCAGCAATCGACAGTGCATAATTAAACTAGTGGATGACTTTGTCGTGGAAGCAAAGCTATCTGCAACTCTTACACCAGATAGTTGCCGCTATTCGATTGCAAGTGCTCTAGACAGATATATATCTGTGCAATCCATGTCGTTGGATGCTTTGGCAGCATTTATTCGATCCTCACCTCAACGTTCAAAAGCTGACCTTTTACACTTTATTTCTACGATCCAATGCGTATAGCTAATAATGTAGCATCTTCAACATATTTAATCAAGCCGCGTATGCCACTATCACACTCCACAGGCACTATTCCTGTAGATCGACCCCTGAGGTTATTCTTTCCAAATTGTGGCGAATCACTGAGAGTGGCGTCATGGCGCTACCATCCATATTGCGGAGTCGATTAATACGATTTGATTGTGAAACCACCACCTAACCATAAATACAGCGGTGCGCCTGGAAAGCTCAATACGCATTTGACCGACTGTGAATCACATCAGAAAACAATGTCCGGCCACAAATATCACTTTAATGTCTCTATGTCCTGCTCTGGGTGCTCTGGAGCTGTCAACAGAGTGCTTACTAAGCTCGATGGAGTGTCCAAGGTTGACATTTCCTTAGAAGCACAAACCGTTGATGTTGACACCGACGATAGCTTGGACTACGACACCGTATACAACACCATTGCTAAGACGGGGAAAAAGATTAATGAGGGAAAAACCATCGTTTAGTTATGAAGCGTATGGACTAGGAAAACTACCGCGATTTGTTCAATCAGGCTTGCAAGCGAGTATCCACTATTAACGTCTATACTACTTTTAATGTGGAGTTTATCTTTTATAATATCAGAAATTCTGTAACATGATCCAGCTCAATTCGTACTTCTAAACTCGATAATTTCATTTATGCAGTTTCTTCTCATCTCGCTATCGACAAACAAGCTTTGAATAATCGTCACAAGATCTTTTGTCTCAATATCAAATAGATCCCCAGCGTAGAAGCGTTCCAAGATTGTGCTTAGGTGCCCATTGACTAAGAATTTGATATTTTCTAGCTTGTTGTAGGACTTGAGAACATTGGTTGTCAGCCTGAGCTGGCTCACAAAAGGCTTAGTCGCGTTGTTCATATTGTCAATTATCGCTACTATCCTCTTGCATTGTGCTTCTGTAATTTCAGTAATACCCGCGATTATTGTTATCAAGCTATTATTGATAAATGAAATCATTTCTTCAATAAATGAATCAAATTTGCGCGAGTTGGTGTTTCTCAAGGCAGTATCTTGGAATATTCTGTTAAACCAGGTATAGATCAAGCTTAATTGATTCAAGTTATAGTCGTCCAATACGAAAAAGTCTTCATCGTCGTCATCTAGTTCTGCCTTTGTCGCATCCTCGAGAGCTGGAGAGTCATCTGGCGAACTGCCGAAGTCAATGGATAGAATTACCAATTTAAGCTCCTGGTAATACCTGCTTAGACTTTTGTTCCAATGGGAGCGTGCATACTGCTCAAATGTTTCATTCCCAAGATTGGTACTCAAATAAAAGTAGTCATTTGCGAGCAAGAAAGGATCACTGTGTTGTGTGTACGACAAAGAACTCATTGCAATCAGTCCATCAACTATTCTCTGTAAGTCAGAACTGACATTCGTCTTAAAGTCTAAGATAATCTTTTCAATTCCCAATGCCAAACCCGTAATTAGAATGCTATCCTTCTTTTCCAACGAAGATGTAGAGAGTTCAGCCACAGGCTTGGACACTTCCTTCTTCGTCGTTCCAATTAGCGGCTTCTTAGCCGGTGAAACCTGCGCGATTTCTTCATCATCCCAGTCGTCACCCCAGTTGTCGTCCCATTCGTCATCATCTAGCTTTTCAACTAGGCCGGGCTTCGCCTCGCTTTGAACTACACTAGCAGCTGTTTCACTTTTAGCGCTGTCGCGTTCACTTACCTCCTTCGGAATCCAGCTCTGAGTCTTAGATATCAGGCCAGAAACAACCTCTTTTCTCATCTTTTCGAGGAAATAGCTAATCTTCCACTCTAGATGTATTTCGTTCAAGCTTTCTCGGAGCAGATCCGTCGTAGTATTGTTCAATTGGTTCAACACACGCCACTCGGTGAGCTTACACAAGTCAATGAGCTGCTTAAGATCCTTGAAATACTCCTCGCATGTTGCAATTTCGCGGATATTGTCCGATATATTCTCCACAAGCAATTTTGAGATGCAGGATGCGAAGTGCTGCTTGAGAAACGGCGACAAGCCCAAGTAATTGAAAAACTCGACAAGATTGTATGCCGACTTGAAAATGCTGTGTGGCTTGCTCCCCAGCGACTCGAACGATATTCTCACCTGGTCATGTTCCACAAGATCATCGGTGTTGCACCGGAGGGAGAGTTTATCCGAAAGTGGCAGCAGAAAGAGCTTCTGGAACAAATTGTCCCACTTAGACCTTAACTCGGTATAGTAAACAAGCTTTATCTGCTTGTTGTTCAACAAGAGGGTGTTTAATTGGTTCAAACTATGCAAATTGACAACAACACACTCGCTGGGCACCAATTTGTGCAAGTGCTCATTCAATTGATCAGTGAGTTGCTCAGACGCCAGAGCCAGCCATTTTATTATATGCCTGTGTATAATAAGGGATGGATCCTTGGGAAGTGCCTCCTCTATCAACGTTAGCAAGCTAATTAATCGTTCATAGTCCAGCACCTTCAACTCCACATGACCCGTTGATTCCGCTTTGTTCCTCTCTAGAATGCTCTGGCCTTCGCGTACCCTTGCACCAAGTACCTCTAGCCTCGCCATCTCCAAAATCTCCGCCTGGACCTGGTCAGAACGATCGCTGAGCTGCGAAAGCGTCATTTTGGTGATGTCTCCATCTAAAACGTTACCAGCATTACCCTGGCGAAACCGCTTCACAAACGCCTCTTCCTCCAAGAGAGACGCCTCAGTTATAGCCGCTATCCTATTGGATACACTCTTCTTACCACTCTCCAACTCTGATCTGTACTGGGCCAAAACATTGTCAAGGGACATTACACGGTGTAGTTATGGCGAATTTCGTTTTCGCTTAATACTGGTGATTGATTACAAAAACTAACTACACACGAAACTTTCAAATTATCATTTACGTGGTCTCTCTGAGAGTTCCTGGCCGCTCCGATGAGTCTTCCAGGAGTCTCTGGCAGTCCCTGATTGCTCTAGAGCACCCGGATAGTGGTTGCGGCCCCGGGGGTCTCTAAGTCTGTAGGGTCAAATTGGTCTTGCTTAATGCATGGTATTTCCTATATTTTCTCCTATATCAAGTCATCAGTAATGTCATCGTCAACATATTCGTCATCCTTGTTCATTCTGTATATAGTCATACCCATACTCGCAAAGTTCAACAAGCTCATCACCCAATCGGGAACCGCAACCTCGAGAAGCTCAATCAAGTTACATCCCAAGTCCATAAAATTTCCTAAAAGCTCAATCCACAACATCATCTTGTCGAACTTCAAGTCCGCCAATACTTTATTGTACTTTCTGTCAATGTCTCCGTTTACAACGCGCGACAGCTTCGCTTTGTTGGTGTGCAAAATGTTTAATTCGACGCGTACCTTCTTCTCTTTGCGGATCACATTGAGCAACTGGGAAATGGTCTTTCTCAACAAGAAAACCAATATCAACACCCAGAGCTTGTTGGTCTGCTTCAAGAGTCGGAGAAGCGTCTGGGGAAAGAACGGAAACTTGCTAAACAAGTGAAGATTGTCCAATATTGTCGCCATGGTCTCGAGTGCTCCAATAACTGATGCTTCAATCCGTTTGAAAGAGTACTTCAGTGTCCCCTTGCCAGCTAGACGCTTGGCACTGCGGGTTATAGGAAGTTTGACGGTGTTAACGGTGCTTCCAGCGCTTTGGCCGTCCAGAACCTCAAACTTGCTGTACAACGGCGAGTGGTGGGGAACTGGGATGGGAGGAACAGCACGAAGTGTCTTGTTCTTAGCCGCCTTTGCTGATCGGCTCTGCGCGATTAGATATGCCTGTAGTTGGGCAACCTTGTCCGCTGTAACTGAGCTGTTACCCCTGCCTTGCTCTGCTTTTGCAAGCTGTACGAGGTTGTCGATGATCTCTTGGTTCCGGTCGGCTGCACCAATATCTACTATATTCGAGTGTGCGGGGATATTGCTTACCATTCCAACTGTCCAGACGGCGAAAGGGTTAGCGGAAAGATTTATGCAAAGGTTTATGCGTTATAAGTTTTTCGTCCGCGGCTCAAGTGTCCCGAGGCCTACTAAATTTACACTCACCGTCAGATCCGCCAATCGTCGCCCGGACGGCGAACCTACAGCTGCCTATCGTCGCCTGGACGTCAGGAAACCGAGCCTCTGACTGCAGGTTACTATTACCTGCGGTGTAGAATTTCTGCGGCCAATTTCTGAACCCTGTGCGCAAACGTAGTATCAGCATCGGCCTCCAACGCGCGAGTTACAGCACTAGTATCCTCGATGCCGGTCACTTCCAAGATAGAGAAAGTGGTATCTAGGACTATTCCAAATTCTCCCAGTGGACACACTGTACTAGTTGATGGGACGGTCAGTGGGCTAGTCAAAAGGGTCAGCGGACTAGTCTTCTGATTAGTCGGAACAGTCAGTTGGTGGAGCCTAACTACTAGCTTAAACTGGTTGTGGTCCGGTATCAGTTTCATGTATACTCTCTCAAAGCCAGAAAGTCGTGTCAAAATGGTGTTCATCTCGGCGCACCATTTTGCAAATAGTTGGTGAGTTTCTTCCGACGATCCCTCAGCCTCTGACTGTGACTGCTGTGAGGTGGCTCGCAATTCATCTAGCTTAGCGATCGCTAGCGCTGAAACGTCTTTCTGCGTACGCACGGAAACCTCCTTGTCCGCAATCTGTCGGATCAAGTCCTCCAGAGTAGTTTCACGCTGCGATATCTCATCTCGTAAGCGGCGTATCAGCTCATCCACTCTAACAACTGAGCCTTCGACTTCAATCATTTCTTTGTTCTCCCGATTATACTCCGAAACATGCTTCCCGCTTTCATCTCCATTCTCACCATCTATCACTGTTTCTAAATTGTCTCCACTTCCAGATAATAATTCAGTAACCAACTTTACATGATCTGGAGAAGTGTAGTCATCGTTGCCTAATATCTGGTCAAGCTCCTCCTGTAATTTGAGAGCCTCGTCTAGCGTTTCTTGTACGCTCTCGGCCTTGCTTGTGTATTGGTTGTACAACGCCAAGTTGTCTTGCATCAACTCTTCTACTCCACCTATTTTATCATGCATCTCTCTCTTAAGCTGACCTAGACTCGCCTTGAGTAACACAGATTCCTGCTCGGCCACCCTCACAGTGTCGGCATCAATCTTGTCATTCGTAGCCTCAGATATCTTTCTTAAAAATTTATCGCGTATTTCTTGCTCTAAGTATATGAACTTGAGTTTGGAGAATACTACCCTCTGATACTGGAGTTCCTCATCTATCAACTTGGGATCACGGAGCCTCACGCTCGATTGATCAAATTCCTGTTTAGCTGAAGCGACAATCAGAGCACCAACAACCGCATTGGTGGCGTCAGTTCGCCTACGCAAGCTTTCCACGCGACGATCTCGACTCATCTGGCTAATGCGTACTCACACTGCTAGATAGACTTTATTAAGGCTATTGACGCGTGATCAGTGCTAAACACGCGTAACTCAGTGCTTTAAGCGGGCGATTTTAGGCTCTGGAAAACACGGTCACGTGCCTAAAAGTAAGATAACTCTTCTACAGACAACAGCACTTCCAATGGCCCCTTCATAAATGTGCACTTCCTTTGTTATGAAGTGCGCTCTAGTTTCGGACGCTTGATTTTGTCAGACATATTTTATGTGTTATTTATTTGTTGTTTTAAAACTACATTGGTGCACCGGTTGTTAATCATCTTGTTTCTCTTGACTGAACCAAGCAACTAAGCTTCCAGCTTCTGTCTTCCTCAGTCTTGTTTAATTGCGCGATTTTCCACAATTCCAACAAGATAAGCTCCTGTAAAGACGGTACAGGGCAGATCGTGTAATCCTCGAATTCCTGAGCTTTGTTTCCCGGGTGTAAGAAGGACAAGCTAATATGTCTCGGCTCTTTTTCCTTTCTACCTCCAGACGGTTGCTTGAGGTATGGAACTTGGAGGCATTCAATGTCTGCAATAATACGCGTGAGTTTCAAACACTTGTCAATATTAATCAACTTTTGAAACGTAGGCGCGGTTCTATAGTTTGGATTCCCGTCAGTCACAAAGGTAATGTCCAGCAAGAATAAGGAAAAGTAAGGAACAGTGGGAATATCAAATTCGTTAGACACCAAAAAGTTCTTCAACTTGGAGCGGTATACGCTGTAGTTCTTGTTAGGATGAATAATTCCTGACAAGTACTCATAAAGTTCTGTGTACTTCTCCGATAATCCCTCCCACACTCGGGTCAACCTAGTGATCAAATGGGACTGAAGGGAAGTTATAATAGCAGCTAAAGAATTGAAGTTTCTCAAGTACAAGCAGGAAATCGCAACTTTAAGCCAAGTTTTGATCATATTCACGCGAATCTTTGAGTTGAGATTAGGTTGCAAAATCAGTTCCAAGACATAACCGGAAAGGCAATTTGTAAACAACAATGATTGTCTGACATTGGGAGCTAATTTGAGGTGAGCTCTTTTGACAGTGAAATTCTGATTCATCAACTCCCCAGACTTTATTGCGCAAAAAATATGCGATTCAATTAATGTCAATTGCTTGGCTATTTCCAAACCATTAAAGTCCAAAAGATTGGGCCTATAGTTAGACAAAACCCAGCTCTGATCACATACATTATACCAATTAGACATGATATTTTCAAGCTTTAATGTCGCAAATTGGCTCCCACTGGAATCTATAAACTTCTGATCGCACCAACTTGATCCTAAAATTGCGCGGTATGTTAATATTACCTTCTCAATTGTTTGTAATTGATTTTTCGACAATAAGGAACCAGCCGATGATGTTTGGTTTCCAACACCCAATGGCATCGGCAATGATATGGAATTCATCGAAGTTGCCGCTGAAGAATTAGTATTAATCTTAGATAACTCGTAGCCATCGATCATTGAATATCTGGACAAGGACGAATCACGTTTTGTTATGGATTTATGAGGTTTCTGATTCAAGCTCCTTGACACCAATTGCTTTGTGCTTAATGATCCGCGAGAATCTACTTCCGTTAAAGGCGTATCGGAAAGTCTGGCACCAATCTCAATTAATTTTATAGCATCCAACGGTAAATAGTTTGAGATACCTTCATTGAAAAAATTAATCAAAGTTGTCAACAAATGGTTGTCTTTTTCAAAGTCCCAGTACGATTCCATCCACAACTGAAACATCCTTACGATTAATCCACGTCTCTGTTTAAGTTTAACCTCAGTTCCAACTTCTGATTTGTTCTGCTTAAGGGTTTCGTTTCCAAGGTCAAATCTTGTAATCAATTCCTCAAGTAAATCAATACTAGTGGCAAACCCTCTAAAAGTAAGGAAAAAGGTTGATACAAAGAAATACTCTGGTAAAGAGTTTTCATTAGTCAATGTGTACACCAATCCTCTGAATGATGATCCCAACAAGTTACCCTGAGCGTCAACCAAAAGTTCCTGATCAATAGTAGTCACATAGTCCTCTTCAGTAGTGTATGGCTCGAATGCAGCATTAGAAATGAAAGGCGTCGATGGATTCTCATCCTTTAATGCATCCTGTAATAATGACTCACCAGCTGGTGTGAAGGACAAGTTTCCAGTGTGACCTACTCTCAACATCGAGTATCTATTCGACCTCTTAGGTGGTCCAGAGGCACTGGAAGACAGTTGAAATTTAGTCGGATCCTGTTTGTTTGCAATTGCGACTGTACACTTCTTGAAAAACACTTCTGGGTCAACTCTCATCCTATAATAATCCGGATAAGATCTTTCAGAGCTCAACTTGAAGTCCCCAGTCAGATCAAGTAACTTTCTAATCAACGAGACTGTACTACTTATCGATTTTATCATTTTAGAAGCATTTTGAATTAACTCTCCACCTTCAACAGTGTAGAAGTAGTTGAGAGACTTCTCGTCAACATCGATATTCTTCGTGTTTGCCAGGCTTTCAGTAAATGTCCTCACCACCAAACTCTTCACACTTGCGACGAAATCACTTACTAAAGATAATACAACATCTAGGGAGTTGTCCAAATTCGATGGTTTGTCTGCAGAGTAGTCCGACCCCGTTTTCGAGATGAATAGTAATTCTCTGAGCAAGAGAATAATCTGATGCGTAATAGATTCCAAAAGATCACACCCTGCAGTATTGTGCTCAATCAAATCCAAGCGGCCAATTATCAATCCCAAATAGTAGTACAAAAGTGAATTTATCTCTGTGACTCTCTGTTTCGCAAATGGTGGCGTCTCCAAAAGTGGATAGTTACTCAAATCACTCTGCAACTTTAGCTCATTTTCTCTCTTGATCAAACTCTTGCTCTCTGTAGACCACACTTGCAAAAACGCGATTGCCTTCCTAGTCACTTGATACACCATTAAAGTTAAAATTTCAATCTTGTTGAAGTTTGAAGTTCCTTTAAAATCATTCGCTTTTACCATCAAATTGTACCAGTCAGCTAATAATCCTTTTCGTGTTCTCCGAACAATTGGTCTCTTTGTTACAATTTCATTTGATCTAGACAAGCAGTCTGTCTCTTGTAATAAGTACCTTACACCATCTCGAATAGAGTTCACCACTCTTATAGAGAAAGTGTATTTTCCATGACGATTTCTGTGGCTTAAAGGATTAACAAGAAACTTACCACTGGAGTTGAAAAGTGGCTTGAGGTAATGATTGTTTGGAATTCGACCACTTGGATCCTCGCCGACACTGTCCTTATCGGTCTCCACTTCATCAGTAACTGCAATCGCAAAATAGTTCATCGGAATCCATCCACGTTGTAATGAATCTACCAAAGTTACCTCACCCCAACCTGAATCATCAATATTGTGGATGAATGCCAAATCATTCTTGTCAAAGGATAAACAGATCGAAGCATCCGACTCTGACTGTAAGGTTGCCGAATCAAACGAGTGAAGAGCCCTTATAAACAAAGAGGACAAGTCTTCGTCGTCTTCAGTTTGCGTGCTAATCATTGAATCATGTTGGTACTTTGTCCCAGAAGCTGCAGATGCGGGTGTTTTGAACTTATTTTCTTTTGATGGAGAAGGCACGAATGCAATTCCTAGTCCATTCATTTGTTCCTTATGCGGCAGGGTCAATTCCTTCGTCGCATTCTTGCGAGGACTGCCCTGAGTTTTCAACTCCTCAAATTTCAGAATCAAATCGTTTCTGGCCGGTATTCCATCCTCATTCAGTGCACCGTGGTTACCATTAAACGCCCCCTGCTGATTTCGTGAGCGTTTGAACTCATTTTCTGGACTTTGTGTACTCAGAGGCAGTTCGGCCATAAATACAAAGCTACCTGACGTGGACATTGAGTTCTTTGTCGAGTGGGCTCCACGCATATTCATGCGCGCGTGCCTAGGACTACTTGCCCCGAGGTGGCTCATGTCACTCATACTAGACCGGTTACTCGCGGTACTAACTTCGGAAACTTGGTCCAACTCATTTACTGCCGCCTCGTGAGCCCGATTATGGCTAAACGACTGGCTGTGGTCTGCATAGTCTTCTTCACCGTCATATGCATTGGACCGCGAGTCTGGAGTCTGACTCTGTCTTGAGGAACCCTCATACTTAGGAGTTGTAGCTTGCGACGGTGACGAAAGAATCTTCTTGTAGTAGAGACTAGTTCTATGGCGTGCCGAGGACAACGCCTGGTTGTCGTCGCTTCCTGTAACAGTTGTAGCACTCGCATTGTTCACTTTCCTCACATTTTGCTGGAATGATGCCATAAAGCTCTGTGAGTCGCCCAGCATGCGTGCCAGTTGAAGCGTGACCGAAAGACGTTTAAATTTAGAAGAGAGCTCTTGCTGTGGAAGTGTACCCGCAAGTCTACCTTTGGGGCTCATACTAGATTTTTCTGACTTGGTAATCCCATCATCCAGCAACAAGTTACCCACTTTATTGTCAAACACCGCACTCAGCTCCCCCTGGTTAACGACTGGCGTTGAGTCTTCAGTCGCCGATACCGGAGATGGCAGCCTGGCATAAAGCATGGTCGGAGTGCGATCATGGTCGCCAATATACTGCTGAAACTTGTGTGTCGCCTCACTAGCAGATACGCTGCCTGACAGAGATGCACCCAGACGCATAGGCTCGTCCACAAGTTTGTACTTGCTGCTCTCATTTTCAACCCTAAATGTCTCAATATTTGCCGTCATAAAAGTATCAATCGTCTGGGAAGACACCTCGGGAGTCATACGGCCCGAGCCAGCACCGTTGCCACGAACACCACCGGACTCCTCGTCGGTGCTGGACACGTCATCCGACAAAAAGTCTTCTGTGAGACGTGGTGCGCGCCCTGAATGCGCTCCACCGACACGGTCACTTCCATTGCGGAGTGCCTCTTTTGAACCACCAACGGTACTCAACTGGTCAAAGCCAAACACGCTCTGGGGCCCTGGAGTATTTATTTGCGAGTAAACGCTGGACGAAGTGCTAATATGTTTGCTGTCCTCAGTCTTCGCCGGCTGCTTGAACGCTCCAAACATCGTAGTTGCGCTGTTGCTGTTTCAACTAGGAATAAACAGTGCTTGCGTAACCAACCTCTAGCTTATCGTTCCAAACGTAATGGGCGCGTCTCAAATTAATTCCACGTCCAAATGCCAATCGTTTCCAATTTTTCCCCTGGATCCTGCAGATATCCTCTCTGCTTGTTCCACCGCGTGGCTGAGCGGCTGAGCTGCGGGAGGCCGCGCCCGTCGCTTGTTCGGCTATTTGCCGGTACGGTTGGACGTTTTAGCTCATAGCAAGTAGAAACGCCAGTTGATCCAGGTCCAAAACACGAAAAAGGCGCTAAACGAGACACATGTGTGGAAGGTGGACCACAAGTGCGGCTGCAGGGGTGGGGGCAGCACGGCGTAGTCGAGTATGTGGTACGCTGCGACTGCTATGTAAGAGCCCTTAATAATGACATCCCATAGGAAGGATCTGTGTTTGAGCAAGAGCTTGTAGCCAATAACCCAGTTTATGACAAAGCAACATACCATGTACTGTAGAACGAGGTTGTCGCGCTTCAACAACGGGAACAAGCTGAAAGTCCCAATGTTGTTTATCCACTGAGTGATATCCACCAATCCGGGCTCGACGAGGAGCAATAGAGTAGCCGGCACCATTGGGAGGAGGATGTTCTTGTCGCAAGGCGGGAACGAAAAGAGAAAGAAGGCCATAGCCGTCAGAGCGAATCCGTAAATGAGTATGGACCAAGTGAGCTGCTGCTGAGCTATGGCGCTTTTCTGCTGCCGCTTAAGTTTAATCAAGGCCATGATCGCCACGGGAAGTGTGGAGGCGACGGCAACAAGTAACGCAGTATATGAAATGCTTTTAGGGTCTAGTAAACCTGCCACAGTGCTGATAAGGGGTCTATCAAGTACGAAAGAGCTGGCTGATTTACCCCATGCCGTCCCTTCAACCCAACTTTGACCAAGGTGCCAAATGTTTGCGACACGAAAGTCTACCTTGCCCAAACTTCCCTCTCCAGGAAAAATGCGTTTCGCAATCTGTAGTGGAATGGCAGGATTGGAAACGATAAATGGCAATAGTAACACTATGTTGGTTACCAACGCTGTAATTACAATAGCAAAAAAGTGTGCAGGCCCTTTCAGCTGACTGATAACAAACACGCTGAAAAATGTAGCGTAATAGAGGCCCGATTGTGTGTAGTTGATACAGCACATAAACCATATGCTTGCCACGACATAGTTTTCGCGCATTAGATCAATTAAGGCGTACAAAAAGAACCCCAACATCACCGAACTGAATTGAAAGTGGCCATGATCAATCAAAATCAAATGCGCCTGGTTGATGGTAATTAGGGACACAATTATCTGGTCCATGCGATTTAAGTTGAAGCGCTTTCCCATTGAGCGCGAAATACTGATTATTGGCGGTATGTAAAAGACCAATTCACTCGCAATGCTGGTAAGACGCATAAAAAAACGTAGTTCGTGAGTCTCTATGCCCCGAGAAACACCAAGCGCAAACCACTCGGGTCGCACAAAGTTACCAATTCTTCCAACCACATACAGGTGGAACGCCATCAAGGGAGGGCAGTCCAATCCCCAGTACTGTAAATCAAAAGAGTACCATTGTGACACAGGCAAGTGTAAGGTAATCTCCATCCAATGCCTTAAGGCCTCAAAGTTTCCATACTTGGGGGGATTCAGAAGACCCAGGTGTGGTCCTAGACCAACCGCTGTCCTCAAAACAATTGCTGTCATCACTAGTATATACCGTGCCTCCCATTGATCGGACGCTCGCTCGAAAAAGCGAAGCAAGTCGTACACTGGAGAGTCCTTGAACAAGCTATGTGGTGCTGCATCTTCGTCTATCGTTGTCTCGCTGACAGATTTCGACCGCCTCTTCGCTCTCGCCATCGATTGTGTGTGGGGTGTCTAGAAGTAGCGTGAATGCTTTTAATGTATCAATATTCGGGTCACGTGAACAGGAGAAGGCGAAGAGGAAATGCGCGGGAAAGCCATTCGTAAGCTTGTAATATATCAGAAGTGGCGCGCTCTGATTTGCACACATGTAGGATCCTGAATCACCATACGAACGTAGCAGATTAGCGCCCTGCAATTTTTTTGTTTTAAATTATTTATAGCTTAAAAGGTTACTTGCATTTTATCATCCGATGATCCAATAGTGCATGAATTCGTAATTTTGCCTCCTTAATCAACTGCGATCGCTTAAGTAAAACACCTATACTGAATCCATGCAGGTCTGACCTAAGAACTGTATACACTACATATTTCCTTAGACTCGGGCACTCAAATGTCCCTAAGTCGGCAGTATGGGTGACGAAAGATATTCTAAACCTTTTACTAGGAAGCTGTCTACTCGATTGAATACCTGGCTGGCGGAAATTTGTAAAGCACGAGCTCATCACTTGCTCCAAATTCAGTAAGTCAAACGGTAGCTGAAACGAGTCGTAAAATGGAGGGTTGGCCGAGTGGTCTAAGGCGGTTGACTTAAGATCAACTGGACTGTGTCCGCGCGAGTTCGAACCTCGCATCCTTCATTATTTTTTTGGCTTTCATATATTACACTAATTTTAGGCTACATTTACTCTAGCTGCACCAGGCACTCGTTGCAGGTCAATATAGGTCCACACTTCCCAAGGTGATCCAATCGTTCACGTCTCCCTCACACAAGATGAGTTTAAGCACACCTCCGTTCCATTCTAAACCGTTCTCCGAAACGGAATCGCAATCTTCAATATTCAAGTAGTCCTGAACCCTAGTTTTTATGGTCCTCCACAATGCTTTGTCAATGGGGTGTATGTCGCTGTAGACAAGGGAAACGTGGGGGTAGTAATTGGCGGACCACTCGGCCGCAACTCTTGAGGCTTCCTGCAGTAAGGCAGCGGTATCTACGGTTTTAGTAACGCCAGCCGATTCTTGCAGGCTATGTTTCTTTGACACCTTGGATGAGCGCGTAGACTTTTTCCGTGTTATACGCCCATCACTGTGCGTGGTGTATAAATGCGGGTTTTGTTTCTGGTTCTCCCTCTCAATTGCCTCGGGAAGGATCACAAAGATCTCTCTGATTATGCGTGCAAACGACACCAAGTTGGGATCCTGATGCACTTCAAAGTATAGTTTCTTAAAGTATGCCCGCTGGCTGTCGAGCTTTCCCAACGTCACAAGATTAGAATGATTTTGCGGCAACGAATTGAGAGCTATTGCACTTGCAGACAAAATTCTGTCCACATCATCGCTCGTCTTGACGGGGTGCTCCAAGTCGACGCAGATATTGGTTGAGATGGTGATGTGCGGCTCAAACACAGGAGGTTGCCCTGGAAAAAGGGTGCTCAACGAACCCATCAAGGTACTCAATTTATCGTGAACCGCCGAGTTCGGTTTTGGGCAAAGCCACAATGCTACTCCTAAACCTGGCGCGTGTAAGGTTAGTGACATTCTCCTCAGAGTCCTCAGCTGTGGCGATTTAACGTACCCATCAAGACTAGTGGTGCTTCAAGTTGGATTTTCGCCCCAAATTATCTAGCCAATTCTGGCCTGGCAAAGCGCCGAACACACTTTGAAATATGAGCCTAGATGAGTTTACTGAGCTACGTAGTGAATATAAACTAGAAACCGCTAGTATTTGGAAGGGATAATGTCAACTCCCTCAACTGCGCTGTGGTCCACAAACCAAGAAACCTCGACACCTGTAGAGATATCGGTCACCAATTTGGACGGCAAAGCGCTCGACTTGTCGGTGAAGATGCTCTTAAGAATTGGTGCCTTGCCTGCCCCTTCCGCAACAAAGGCGATCGATGTCGCATTCTCCAATACAGGAAACGTAATGGTGATTCTTCTCGGAGGAGGCTTGGGCAGGTCACTAATGTAGGACACCAATTCGTCTCTCTGTTCCAAGAGTTTGTGACCGGGGAACAAGGAGCAGGTGTGACCGTCGGGTCCACATCCCAAAAGAATCACGTCGAGTTTTCCACCAGCCGGTAACTTCTTGGCGTACGCCTTCGCAATTTCCAAGTCCTTTGCCAATTCCGCACCCAGGACCTGGCCGTCCGTACCAGTCAACAATAACTCGTCAATTGTGTGGGTCACGGGCTTTGCGGTGCCTTCTGGCAAGTTCGACAATACTAGTTGGTTGAACAAACCGTAGTTCGAGTCTGCATGGTCAAGCGGAACCAATCTCTCGTCGCTAAAGAACACCTCCCACTTGTCCCACTGAACTGAGGGTGCAATCAGCTCATTGTCAATCAAGGCAGCCTTGAGGACCTTGCCCAACGATCCTCCGGAAATGGCAATCTTGAAAGTGGAGCTTTTGCTTAGAGCCAAAGCTTGCTGTTTCAAAATGTACAGACCGACCGCATTTGCTACACCTGAACCGGAAGCCGAAGAGTATACCTTCGCCGAAGACATTGAATCAGCAATAAGTTGGGATAACTAATTACAATCTTGCTGGATGGCTCAAGATCTATATAGTAATGTGCAGGATAAATAATGTACATGGAATTGAACTGCCAAGAAATACCCAGAAGCTCAATGGTCCGTTATCGGATTGACAGGCGGGTACCTGACTATTGAATTCAAGTACAGGCCAGGTATACGCACATTCGTGTCGAAGGCTCCACTCGTGTGTGTTAACTATTCTCTGAGAGCGACTTGGTAGATGCCTTCACTCATGATATCAGGATTTGTGACTCAATTGAGGAATCATTCCCCGACTATCGAATGGTTTCGGAAGCACGAGGAGGTATACCAGGCAAAGAACACTCAGTCTAGGAGACTGGCGTAGTCAGGGTTTTCTTTGATCTTGTTGTTAAAAAACTTTTCCAACTTGTTAGCCGTTTTAAAGTAGGTTGTGTTCTCGCCATTGTATGCTCGGCAATTCTTAAACATAACTCTGGCGTCGTAAATAAACTGTTCAAAAGTCTCATATTTGTCATTTTCAAGTTTGGTTTCCATGGTTGAAAGATCCATAGGCTCCTTAATGACTTCGTAGTAATCAAATACCTCGTCTTTATTGACAGGCACTTGAAACGGCCATGCGGCAGAGTTTTTTCCCATTTCGTTGAGCAATAACACCATGAAATGATAATGTGGTCCTCGCTTTGGCCGTTGAGCAAGCTTGTCCATTTCTTCCAGCCAACCGCGCTCTAAAAGACCGGGAATGTCGTTGGGGTTGAGAGACGCCGTCTTGTTGTTTTTAAATATCTGTAAGCCAGGCCGCACAATATGCGACATAGAGCGCATTCGTATCTTCTTTTCGATAGCCGCTCTTTGCACAAGTAAAATCTTTCCCAGATCCAAATAGCGCATCTTGGGAGGCAACATGGCACACTGCATCAATGTACCACCCTCGTAATCCTTGATGTAACCCATCCATACTGACTTGTCTAGCGAAATGTCTTTGGTGAACCCTTGTTTCTGGAAATATCCAATCGCATAATTATCAGCATATGTCAAAAAATACCGAACGTCTGAAGTGAGTCTAACGTAGTCCTTTAAGTGGTTCATTAAGTGGGCACCATACCCTTTAACCTGCTCCGTGGATGAGATGGCACAGAACACAATTTCCGCAAATTTGCGGTTATTAAATGGGCGGTATGTGATACCACCCACCACAGTGAGTGGTTTGCGAACAACTGCCATAGACAAGTGCAGTCTGTCGTACACTAAACGTGAAATGTACTCCTTCGGCATCTTCGGCAATTGTTTCTGGAAGATATTCTTTAGACCAGTCAAGATCATCATGCTCTCTTTGGTGTTATCATTATTGACCACTCTAAACTCAATAATACCCTCCTTCTCTTCTATTACGGATGCACGTTCTTTAAAAGTATAAGGAATACCATCAAAGACAAACGTGGAGGTACGTTTTCGCTCGGCTTCAGCTTCTATTGCTTCCGTATCCGAGTCTTCCTCAGCGTCATTGGTCTCGGCCTTGTCGTTATTGGGCCCATCGTCTTCACTGTCGTCACTATTATCGCCGTCGTTCTCATTCTCAGCATCACCATCTTCAATTTCATCATCTTCTTCATCATCATCGTCGTCGTCACGCTCATCAACATCGTCGTCGGCTGCGTCGCCGTTGTCACTCTTGTCCCGACTCAGTGACTTTCCCCGCTCGCCCGTCTTTGGCTTCGCCTTGTCATATTTGACTCTCTTACTAACCAGCAGCTGACCGTCACCATCGTCTTCCGCCTTGATGGGACCAGTTCTCTTTCTATCTACCATGTCCCCTCGTGTGCCGCCGAGCTCCAGAGTCTTGCGTAGCCCGCCGCTGTTGATTTGTAATAAAATGTTTTGGACATCATCACGTGTCTCGTCACGTGCAATACATCTCAGTTTTTGCACATTTTTAATTGTAAGCTCATCGCATCGCAGGGTTTAGGCACTAAGGAATAATGTCGAACTATACGCAGTTGAGTCATAGCCATGATGGACCGATGCAGACGGCTGCAACCGTTTTGTGTTGCAACTGTGGTGTGCCGATGGATGGTTCTCTTGGATTGGTGATGTGTTACGACTGTATCAAGTTAACGGTTGATATTACTGAAGGTATACCCCGTGAGGCCAATGTTTCGTTTTGCAGAAACTGTGAGCGCTTCTTGCAGCCTCCAGGACAATGGATTCGGGCTCAATTAGAGTCGCGTGAATTACTTGCGCTTTGCTTGCGGCGCTTGAAAGGATTGAATAAGGTGCGGCTTATTGATGCCTCATTTATCTGGACCGAGCCTCACTCGCGCCGTATCAGAGTCAAGTTGACAGTCCAAGGCGAGGCAATGACCAACACTATTGTCCAACAGACTTTTGAGGTTGAGTACGTCGTGATTGCTATGCAGTGTCCCGACTGTGCCAAGTCATACACAGCTAACACCTGGAGAGCTACTGTCCAGATTAGACAAAAGGTACCACACAAGAGGACCTTTTTGTATTTGGAGCAGTTAATCTTGAAGCACAATGCGCATGTGGATACTATCTCAATTAAGGAGGCGAAGGATGGTTTGGACTTTTTCTACTCGCAAAAGAATCACGCTGTGAAGATGATAGACTTTTTGGGGGCTGTTGCTCCCATCAAGAGCAAGAAGTCAGAAGAGTTGGTAAGTCAGGACACACAGTCAAGTTCTTCGCAATATAAATTCTCCTATTCGGTTGAAATTGCACCGATTTGTCGTGATGACTTGGTGGTCTTGCCCAAAAAGTTAGCACACTCGATGGGAAATATTGGCCGGTTAGTCCTCTGTTCCAAAATTTCCAATATGATTCAGTTTATCGACTGCAACACTTTGCAGATTGCCGATTTGGCTGCACCAATGTTTTGGAGAGCTGCATTTCCCCCGTTGTTGGATGCTACCCTGATGGTTGAGTTCATTGTCTTAGATGTGGAACCCACTGGAGAACTGAGAGGTAAGCACGTATTGGCGGACGTCGAGGTTAGCCGTGCCTCCGACATGGGTGTCAATGACCAATCATTTTACGTTCGCTCGCACTTGGGTGGTATTTTGCACCCAGGCGACTCATGCATGGGCTACTTTTTAGCTAATACCAACTTCAACTCCGACTTATGGGACACTTTGGACACTGCTAATATGCCTGAAGTGGTTTTGGTCAAGAAGCACTATGCCAGAAAGTCACGCAAGTCAAAGAACAGACAATGGAAGTTGAAGAGAATGGCGAAGGAGCACAACGACATTGTGGCGAACGACGAATCGAGACAGGCCAGACAGGAGCAAGAGCGTGCAGAGAGAGACTACGAGTTGTTCTTGCAGGAGTTGGAGGAGGATGATGAGTTGAGACAGACAATCAACTTGTACAAGAGTGGCAACGCCGCTGGCGCCGCTGTCGCTGGTCATGGCGACGAAGACATCGACGATGAAGACGACGAAGACAGACCTCAAATCGGAATTGAGGAGTTGTTGGACGAGTTGGACGAGATGACCTTGCAAGACCAGCCCATGGCGGAGTAATGTAGTCTTAAATACACAACCTGCATATGACTATCTAAACTGAATCTATTGTAAACCAGCTTCCTACTGCTATCTCTAGTGATGGCGGTTCAAGCTGATAGCAAAGCCTCGAGGGAGGCCTTGAAGTATGCGAGTGTGCAGTCATTTGTCGAGTCTGCCTTTTTCAAGAAGCTTTCGGACCTTAAACTCAATGAGTTCAAGTTGGATGCTGGTAATCGACCGGTATTTGGCTTTGCGCCACACCCTTCGAAGCTAAACAAGTTCCACACTGTTCCCATTTTGAACTTGGATGGCGAGAGTTTCAATGAGGATAAGTCTAGTCGTGATGGAAATGTGATCATCGCAGGTGACTTATTGAATGTGAATACTATTGAGGAGTTTAAGGGAATAGATAAGCAAAGCGTGTTGCGAGAATGGGGTCATTTACTCTACCAAGATATAAAGGCGGACAAAACCAGAACGGACTTTGCTTACCCCTCTATCAACAAGTTCTACTTCTTGTCATTCTCAGACTTGAAGAAGTACAAATTTGTCTATTGGGTGGCACATCCAACATTGCACTCGCCATGGTTTGTGTGTAATACTGCGGATACGACAATATCATCAAGCGAACTTTCCAAATTAGAGGAGCGAGTCTCGGAATCACCGCTGGGAGATGAATTCTTTGTATATGATGAGCCGGGATATTCATTGACTTTTGTCTTTCTCGACCTGTACTTGAGCGATGACTACGTTCCGTCCATGCGCCTTAAAAACTATTTATATGTCCTAGCTGCAAGGGGAGTTACCAAGCTCGAACTTTTGGTATACAGGCCAAGTGACAAGTCTTTCCGCCTAAGTCTAGAGTTGGACAAAGCAGACTTTGATTTTGCCAAAGCACCCCTAGTTACCGGCTGGGAGCGAACATCGAAGGGCAAGTTGGGACCTAAGATTGCAGATTTAGGATTGTTGATCAATCCTAATCAATTGGCAGAGCAAGCAGTCGATCTTAATCTCAAACTTATGAAGTGGCGAATTGCCCCTGACCTCAATCTAGATATCATTAGCCAGCAGAAAGTGCTCCTTTTGGGGGCGGGAACCCTAGGCTCTTATGTGGCTCGCGCGCTCATGGGATGGGGTGTGCGGAAAATTACGTTTGTGGATAATGGCCGGGTGTCATATTCCAACCCTGTTCGTCAACCATTGTACAACTTTAAAGATTGTTCCAGTGACGATGGTCAAGGAGCTGCCAAAGCCGAAAGAGCAGCCAGCGCTCTTGCGGAGATTTTTCCAGGAATGGTGTCGGAAGGAGTGACACTCGAGGTTCCAATGATTGGCCACAGTATGTCTGAGGAAGAAAAGAGTGCAAAGTCATTTTCCCGGTTAGAGGAATTGTTTGATGCTCACGATGTTATTTTCCTATTGATGGATTCACGTGAATCCCGTTGGCTCCCTACCGTGTTAGGAGCAAGTAAAGACAAGATTGTAATTAATGCCGCATTGGGATTTGACAGTTACTTGGTAATGAGACACGGGTCAATTAACCAAGACCCTAAAGAGCGTTTGGGGTGCTACTTTTGCAACGATGTTGTTGCACCTGAAGACAGCTTGTCTGACCGCACATTAGACCAAATGTGTACTGTTACACGCCCTGGGGGAAGCTTAATGGCACTGTCACTTGCTGTGGAACTTTTGGTTTCGTTGCTTCAACACAAGGACTCGAACAGGACACTGTACCTGTCCAAATCCAACCTTGGCACTGTTCCACACCAAATCAGAGGGTACTTGCACAACTTTGAACAAGTCAAGCTAAACTCGCCAAATTATGATCATTGCTCTGCATGCTCAAAAGAAGTCATCCGCCTTTACCGAGAGCAAGGATGGGCATTCATTAGACTGTGTCTTAATGATAAAACCTACTTGGAAGAGGTTTGTGGCTTGAAAGCAGTTCAAGAAGAAGCAGAATTTGCTTCAGAAAAACTTCTCCAAGAACTTGAGGACTACGACCTAGAAGACCCCGGCGACGCCGAATGGTTAGAGTAATCCAGGCGTGTCAAGGAGCTATTACTTACTGTATTTTGTTTTTAGCCATTTTGCACGACTATACTATTTTCTCTAGACGCGACAGTATTGATAAATAGAGCCGGTAGCTCAATATAGCGTAAACAACACAGACTCTAGCTTAAATGCCTGGCGACGATATCAAGGTTGTAAGTCTTACCAGTCGGGATATCGGAGCTCTAGGCTCGTGTGTGAGCGAACCCAAACGCGGTGGTCAAAATGGTGAACGACCGTTTCCATTGAGCAGTGTAATGGACCTTCGAGCTCAGCAAGGATTGGTTATGAAGGATCTACTTTACTGTCTATTGGGACACGAGGGATTGTATCTTCGACACAGTGAGAGGTACGACCTGCTGAATCTTGAACTGAGCATTCAAGGACCAGATTATAAGATTGCAAAACACTTGGATATCAGCTTAAAGAGTATTTGCAAGAAGCTAATTACGTTTGGCAAGTACTATTCAGGGTTGACGAAGTTTGTTGAGCATTATGACTCCACGCAGTATGGTCGAGTGATGCAGAGCTTGTGCTATTACATTAGTGAATTTTTGCAAGACTACCAAGAGACGGTTATACTAGTAGAATCCCAGTTTAGAGTGGATGCTGACTTTAGTTTAAGTGTTTTAGAGAACCTCTTGAACCAGCAGATATACAATAGGCTCGTGGATTTGTACGAGATTGCAGTCTCAGCACATACAACGAATCTCGAGAGAGAACTACTGGCTGAGCATCGTACCCAAGGTGGAGACTTGAGAGACTTTCTTACAAACGTACAGAGTACTTTAAAAAATCATGGGTTGGTAGATACAGTTGCAAATAGCGGCAACTTTGATATTTGCAAAGGAGGACTCGTGTTGAAGATTATTCAAGCGCGGATCGTTGATGTGAATGGTGATGCTGTATCTTTCGGATTTTTATTAGATTTGTTTGACAAGGTGAGCGAAGATTATGTGAGCATGCTCAATAAATGGTTGATTGATGGCGAAATTGACGACCCAACTGATGAGTTTTTGATTAGAGAAAAGCCAGTTCCGTCGTCTTTACTAGACATTTTTAGTCCTAAACTGGACCATTACTGGAATGAATTGTTTGTGTTGAGGTCTGATGGCTTGATTCACCAATTTTCTAGTTATGAAATGCGCAGCAAGCTCTTAAACACTGGAAAGTATTTAAACATTTTCAAAAAGTGCACAGGCATTCAGAATTTTGACCAAGCGAGTGATGACTACAACCAAATTACACCTATCACTAATCTCAATGCACAGAACTTGGAATTGCGAATAGATGAGCTTCATGACCGTGCCAACCGGTTGCTAATGAAATTGTTGTTTGATGGATTTGGTTTTAAATTGATTGTGAATGAATTACAATCTCTCTTTTTATTCAAGAACTCGTGGCGAATAGACGCATTTATCGATAAGTCATTTCAAGACTTAAAGCGCAATAAAGATTCAATTTCGCTTTCGCGTCTAAAAGGCCAGTATTCCCAAACCTTTGGAACCAACAGTAGACCTGAGCTCGTGGGAAAGGAGAGCCAACCGCGAACATCAATCCAAACCTTATTGAAGAACAGTCAGAAGTTTAGCATTTCATCTTCTAATCTTTATGATATAGCAAAGGAAATCATGAATGTGAAATCATTTGATGCCGAAAACGTCATGCTGAATGATTTCAATCTCCAGTCTTTTTTGGGTAAAGCTTTCCAGAATGAACGTGTTGAATCTGCTAGATCACAAGAAGGTTTCGAATATGATTTCAATCACACTGACAGTTACTCGGTATCAAGCGTGGATTTGTCAGTCGAGTTTCCCTTCCCAATAAATTTAATTCTTAATAGAGAGATGTCATATCACTATGAGTTAATGTTCAAACTCCAGTTTATGATCAAGTTTGTTACCAAGTTTAATGATTTGACTTGGCGTGACATAAACGGGTCTGGCGTATGGAAGTATACCAAATTTGAGCCACGCATCAACAAGTGGATCTTACGATGTCGCCTTTTGCATCACCGGATGCGTGATTTTATGAGTGAGTACCAATCCTATCTCAACTACGACGTGGTGGAAGGAAACTTTACTAAGCTCACAAAGGCTCTTGACGACATCAGTGTTGAATTAGCTACAATTGTGAAGAGAAGTAGCAACCGAGATCTGGTAAATATCCAATCCAAGACCAATACTATTGGAAACTTCAACTCCAACACAAATAACGATATGTTTGAGGACAAGATTATGAATGCGCAAAAGAACCGCATCAAAATCGGAAGCACTAGACAGAGCCAGACCAACCGTGCTACGGTGGACGGTTTAACGAGAAGCTTGAACGAATACGTGAATACCCTCATTAATGACTCTTTAATAACCAAACCCGATTTGTTGAGGGTTCAAAAGAATATGTTTGATACCATCGTTCTGTTCAACCACTACTTGAGCCGGCTCAAGAAGGTATTGATCTTATGTGACGAAGAGTTGTTTACGCAGTTCTCGCGGGAATACCCAGAGAAATTCAACGAGAAAGCCATGGACCACGAGCTGATATCCGCGCGTTTTGCTAATTTGGAGAAGTCGCTTGGAAGTCACTACGAGGTATTTGGAAGTGTGTTGACAGACTTTATTGTCACTGTCCGTGGCTACGGCGAAACCGAGAACCGTCAAATCTTGGTGTTGAGCGAACGCCTAGAGCAATGCTTCCCTGAGGCATAAAACTCTTGTATTCCCAGGTCACTCCCACATGTCCAGATCACCCCACATGTCCAGATCACCCCACCTATACCCGGTCGCTCTACGTATTCCCCAATCTTTTTACATTTGCCCAAGTATATTTAGATATTTCCATACGTACCTGGAATCTAGAGCAATGCATTCACAGCGAACCAACACACCCCGTCCGTATCCATGTACAATAAATCTAGCTAGTAGCCGGCGCGTCCACCTGTTGCTCGTTCAACGTCTTGATAACCTCGTCCGTCTTCTCGTCGCTGTAGATTTGGAACCCGCCCTCCTCGGTGACGCTCGCAAGCTGTGCATTCTTACAGTCCAACTTTTCCTCCATAACCTGCTTCAAAATCTTCAAAGCAAGCAACTCGGCCTCCTTCAAAGTCAACGACTTGTGGTACTCGTTCTGCAACTCTGCCTGAGCACCCTCAGACCCCGACCCGATCGCTTTAGCATCGTACCGGTAAAACGTGCCCGATGGCTCAGCATGGTACAACTGCGGACCCTTATCCTTGTCGATACCCGCAATCAACAAAGCCACACCAAAAGGACGAGACATCGAGCGCTTCTCGCCACCCGCACCCTCACCGAAACGCAACGCCAAGTCACACACCGTCTGCGTGAGACTCTCAACCTGTACTTCCTCGTCGTAATACAAGTTATGCGTCAATGAAGACACACGCGCGTGGTCAATCATCGAACGTGCGTCCGCAGTCAAACCCAGCATCGCACACCCAATGTGCTTATCGATCTCCACAATCTTCTCAATGGACGAGTGCTCCAACAAGGACGACGTGACACGCTTCTCCACGCCCAACACAACACCCTCGCTCGTTGCGATTCCAATCGCGGTCGAACCGAGCTTGATCGCCTCCAACGAGTACTCCACCTGGAACAAACGCCCCTCCGGCGAGAACGTGCTCACACCGCGGTCGTATTCGCTTCTTGTCAAAAACATGCCGTAGCGGTGGCGACTCAATTTTCAGCTCACCATTTTTAATTTGTATAGTGTATTTAGGTCACAACGGCTACAACAACGACAACGAAAACGACAACGACGCTGTCGACAAGTCGCTGCTACAAACAGCTGGCGTGCTGCTGGGCGTCTCCCAGACGAGCGCGCCAGCTCAGGCGCCAGAAGAGCGCCTAGACGGGGGGACAGAGGGCGACAATCTTCTCGGCGGCGGGGTCCAAGTCCTCAAACGCAAACAACTTCAAGCCCGAGTTGTCAATCAACTCCTTGGCCTTGGCCATGTTGGTGCCCTGCAAGCGGACGACAACGGGGATGTCCAACTTGAAGTTCTTGGTGGCGGCGATGAGACCCTCGGCGACGTAGTCACAGCGCACGATACCGCCAAAGATGTTGACAAAGATACCATTCACCTTCTTGTCGGACAAGATCAACTCAAAGGCCTTCTCGATGGTCTGGGGTGTAGCAGTACCACCACAGTCCAAGAAGTTGGCGGGCTCGCCGCCGTAAAGCTTGATGATGTCCATGGTGGCCATCGCTAAGCCGGCACCATTGACAATGTTGGCAATGTTACCGTCCAACTTGATAAAGTTCAAGCCGTAGTCAGCGGCCTCAACCTCCTGGGGGTCCTCCTGGGAGGCGTCTCTCCAGCTCCACACCTCCTTCTGGCGGAACAGGGCATTGTCGTCAAATCCCAACTTGGCGTCCATGGCGAGCACGGTGTGCTCGGGAGTCTCGGAGAGGGGGTTGATCTCAACCTGGGTGCAGTCGCGCTCGGAGAAGACGCGGTACAAGTTCTGGATCGCCTTGGCGGCGTCGGGGATGGCAGCGTCGGTGTAGCCCAAGACGTTGGCCACCTCGGTCGCCAACTTGTCGGTGACACCCTCGTCCAACTCTACGGTGAAGGTGTGGATGGCCTCGGGGGTAGCCTCGGCAACACCCTCAATGTCCATACCTCCCTGAGAAGAGGCAACAATAACGGGCTTTTGGGTAGCACGGTCCATCAAGATGGCAACGTAAGCCTCGGTAAGCGCGTCTTTGCGCTCAACGACGTAGACGGCGGTAACCTCCTTACCGGCGGCACCAGTTTGCTTGGTGATGATCTTGTGGCCCAACATTTGTGCGGACAAGTCACGCACCTCCTCCGGGGACGACACGAGACGCACACCACCCTGCAAACCAGAGTCAAAGTGACCCTTACCACGGCCACCGGTGAGTGCCTGAGCCTTCAACACCAACTCTGTGGTGTTCAACGCCTTGGCAGCCTCAAAGGCGCCCTCGGCGGTAGTGGCAGCGGCACCGTTGGGCACACCGACACCATAAGACTTCAAAAGAGCCGCAGAGCGGAACTCGTGGAGCGACAAAAAGCGCTTGGACACAGTAGGCTATTGGTTAGTAAGTCTCGCGGACGCTGACGGTTCACATACTCTCGCCACGCGGGCAATGGATCTAGACAACATGTTTGCGTTGAGCATGGGTGGGAAAGTTAAGATGTTGGTTTTGTTGAAAATTGGACAAACGTTATATGCAGTATGTACAATCACGTGGGCGGAGAGTTTTCAAAATCTACCGGCGTCAGGAACAACGTGCCTGTTCAAAGCGACGATGGATAGTGGTGACCAAGCGGTTCTAGTCCAGTGGCCTGCTTGAGAGTCTGTAAAGAGCGCTGGTTTACTATAGATTGGCTGGACCGACTTCGGCATTTTGAGTTTGTATCACGTGATCGGCATGATGAGTTAATGAAAGGGGCCGGGAAGCAAGGGGGGCCAAGCATTTAAGGTCGAAAGTGGCCGTAGTGCGAGAGAAAGAGAGGTTGGGACAGTGTGGCTCCTACTTTTGCGAGTATTCGCCGCTTTCGACGTCGGCAAGAATCGGTCGGCGCGCTCATGATTTGACAAGCAATTTAATGCCGACGACACGTGACTGTGGAGGGGAAGAGAAGGATGAGGGCTGTCAGAACTAAAAGAGGGAGAAAGAGGGGCAAAGGCGGAAGAAATGAGAGAGAAGGGAGAGGGAAGGGATTTTGAGGGGAAAGTGAAGACGGTGAACGCTATGACAATGCGTAGGAGAAGTATTATGACGACTAAGCAAGAATAATTGAGAAACTGAGCAGGAAAGGTGGAGAGTGTCTGACACGTGACTATTTAAATTCTGAGCGATGAGGTTGTACATAGTATGGGTTCTCACTCCGGTAGTCAAAAGCCTGCCAAGAGCGCCAGGCGGAAGCATGCTCCAGCGGAGTCGCTGTCTAAACGTCCCGTGTCGCGCGTGCGCGAGATTCCCGGGTTAGAGCTTCCCAGTACGTTACACACTGATATCCGGTTTGACCCAGCCTACGGTAAGGCTGACCTCGCACTGACACGGCGCGACTACGCCTTCTTGGACGAGTACCGGGCCCAGGAGGCAAAGGAGATGCGCGAGGTATTAAACGACCGCAAATCGCTGCATTTGTTAGCAAATCACGAGCGTGAGAAGATGGAAGTGCGTCTCCAGTCGCTCGAATCGCGGTTAGAGACAATGAAGCGCCGCGACCAGGAGGCACAGGTGCTCAAGGACCACAAGCGTTCCCAGCTTGACAGTGTGCGCCGTGGGGAACAGCTGACCCCATACTTTCTCAAGAAGAGCGAGCAGAAGCGTCTCGTGCAGCGCGCACGCTTTGATTCTATGAAGGGCAAACAGGTTGAAAAGGCCATGGAGCGTAAACGCAAGAAGCGGAGAGGGAAGGAGTTCAGACAGATGGAGTTCAGACAGGGTTAGAGAAGAGGAAAGATACGAAAGGTGAAGAAAGGGGCGAGAGATGAGATGAGATGAGAGAGGGGGGAAAGTAAACATATAGATACGGGCAATGAAATCAAGCATTAAATCAATAGATGTAGGATACATTTTATATACACAAACTACTACTGGGCAGGCTCCTGGCTGACCCAGTCCTCGTACGAGCCCTTGTAGTTGCCGCGCTTCTTGTAGCCGTATGTCAGAGCCAAGTCTTCCGCAGCGGACGAGCGAACGCCGGCTAAGCAGTAAAATACCAACTCCTTGTCCTGGCTAGGCTTGTTAAAGCCAAAGCCGTGTAAAAAGTCCTCCTCCGACAAGTCCAAGGCGCCGGGACTCGAAGAGAATGGGATGTTGATTGCACCGGGAATGTGGCCGTCCAAAAACTCAACCGCCTCCCTCACATCCACCAACACCTTGTCGGGGTGCGCCTCTGGAGCTGACACAAGCTCCTTCACATCTTTGTACGCATACTGCTTCGCTGGGTGCACGTCCGACAAGAGACTGTACGTGCGCTTTGCAGACGCGAACCGTGCCGGTAACGGCATAGCCGTACGCGTAGCCGACATCCCCGTGGCAGCACGCATCGTCAAGCTGCGGACGCAATGGCCACCAACGGCGGCAGCACGCGCAGCACCGACAGCAACGCGTCCTGACGGACGCATCGCCTTCAAGCTTTGTCTAGCAATCATCCTCTATACGCTTGGTGGTGGTGGGCGATGGCGCTTGCCCAATTTTCGGGCACCTTTTATCACTAAATCTTACTTAAGCACAACTACTAAAACAAGCCGTCAATCTCGCCATCCTCATTCACCTCGACATTCATAAAGCCACAGTGAGTGGGCAAACCGGGAATGGTCTGGATCTCGGCGGCCAAGGCGTACAAGTAGCCTGCACCAATAGACGCGCGGACGTCTCTGATGGGGAAGGTAAATCCGGTGGGCACACCCTTGAGGGCAGCATCGTGGGACAACGAGTACTGTGTCTTGGCGATACAGACTGGCAAGTTGCCGAATCCCTGCTTGGTGTAGGTGTCGATCTTGCGCTGGGCCTCCTCCGAGAACTCGACGCTGCCGGCGCCGTACATCTCGCGCGCAATGGTGGCAATCTTGTCCTCCACCAGGGGCGCGGTCTCGTACAAGAACTTAAAGTCGCGGTCAATGGAGTTGCACGCTTCAATGACACCGTGGGCGAGGTCAACGGCCCCCTTGCCGCCCTCTTCCCAGTGGTTGGACACGATTGCGTCAGCGGCACCCGCGCGGAGCGACTCCTCCTTGATGATTTCGTGCTCCTTGTCCGTGTCGGACGACATCTTGTTGATGGCGACAACAACGGGCAAGCCGTAGGACTTGGCGTTGCTAATGTGCTTTGCCAAGTTGGCACAGCCCACGCGCAAGAGCTCGGTGTCCTCCTGTGTGTACTCGGCCGCCAAAGCGGCGCCCGCCTTCACCTCGGGACCACCACCGTGCACCTTCAAGGCACGCACAGTGGCAACAATAACGATAACGTCCGGTACCAAACCGGAGGAGCGACACTTGATGTTGATGAAGCGCTCACCACCCATCGTAAAGTCGAAACCGGCCTCAGTAACAACATAACCCTCCTGCTCGCGACGCTCCTCGTCGCTCAAGTCGGCACTGGTACCCGCCAACTTAAGCGCCATCTTGTCAGCCAAGATGGACGAGGCACCAATAGAGATGTTGGCAAAGGGGCCAGCGTGCACAAACACGGGCGTACCCTCCAAGGTCTGCATAATGTTGGGCTTGATGGCGTCCTTCAAGAGAGCAGTCAAGGCACCGGCACAGCCAATGTCCTCAGCGGTAACGGGCTCGCCCGACTTCGACGAAGCAATAACCATCTTACCCAAGCGCTCGCGCATGTCCTCCAAAGAGTTGGCCAAGGCCAAAATAGCCATACACTCTGACGCAACCGTGATGTCAAAGCCAGTCTCTCTGGTAAATCCCTTTTCGGTGGCAGCTTGGCCCACGGTTATACCGCGCAAAAATCTGTCGTTACAGTCAACCACACGTCTCCAGGTAATGGTGGCAGGGTCAATGTCCAAGCGCGCAAAGCGTCCAGCCTCCTCCTCGGTCAACTCGTTGGGGTCGGTCTTGGTAATTCCCAACTTCTCCAAACGACGCAACATGGACAGGGTAAACTTGCGGGTGCCCTTCTTGACAGGCACCAAACGCTTGTACAAGGGACCGTCCTTTTGCGTGCTCTCGTGGAACATGCGCGTGTCAATGGCTGCAGCCAACAAGTTGTTGGCCATGGTGATGGCGTGAATGTCACCAGTAACGTGCATGTTGAACTCGTCCATAGGAATAACCTGGGAGTATCCACCGCCGGCAGCACCACCCTTGATACCAAAGGTGGGACCCATGGAAGGCTGTCTCACATTGGCAAAAACATTCTTTTGCAAGTGCGCACCCAAGGCCTGCGCCAAACCCACCGTAGTGGTTGACTTGCCCTCACCGAGGGGAGTGGGGGTGATACCGGTAACCAAAACGTACTTACCGTTAACCTTGTTCTCCAAGCGCTTCAAGAGGTTCAACGACACCTTGGCCTTGTAAGAGCCAAAAGGCTCCAACTCGCCATCCAAGATACCCGCCTCGCGAGCCACCAAGTCAATCTTTTTTGGCTGCTGGTCGCGAGAGATTTCAAAGTCGGAAGGGACTGGGGTAAGCAAGTTCAAAGGCAAGGGGTTGGTGAAGCGGGGAGTCTCGTTGTTTTGAGCATAGTTTCTCTTTGCGGCGAGAACCACATTCTCCATGAGACAGGCAACGGTCATGGGACCCACGCCGCCAGGGACAGGGGTCAACAAGGACGCCTGCTGCTTGGCGGACTCAAAGTCGACATCGCCAACCATGTGCGATCCCGTCTTCTTAGACGCGTCCTCGACAAAGTTGGTGCCAACGTCAATGACCACGGCACCGGGCTTCAACCACAGTCCCTGGACAAATCTAGCCTTGCCAATGGCAACCACGACAATGTCGGCATTAGAAAGAAACTGCTCAATCTGTGCCTGAGGCGTCTTGGAGTGCAACGTAGTGACTGTAGCATTGGCCTGGGTCAACAAGCTGCTGATGGGCTTGCCGACAATGTCCAGGCGGCCCAACACAACCGCATTGGCGCCCTCGATCGCAACGCCCTGGTTCTGCAACAAACGCATGATCCCCTTGGGGGTGCACGGCAAAAACGTGGGGTTACCTCCGCGCTTGCTCAACTCGCCAACGTTGAAGGGTCCGAACCCGTCCACGTCCTTGGCGGCCAAGACAGCGCTCGTCACCTTGGCCTCATCAATGTGCGCCGGCAACGGCAACTGCACCAAGATACCGTCAACGGTGAGCGACTCGTTCAAAGTGGCGATGCGTCCCAACAACTCGTGCTCGGACACGGTCTCCGGCAACGATACAAGCTCGCACGCGATACCAGCCTCGTTGGCAGCCTTCAACTTCATGCGCACATAGGTCAGCGAGTCTGGACGCTCACCCACTTGCACAATCGTCAACTGCGGCGCAAAAGTGGAGTGCTTGGCGCGCACCTGCTCGATCTCCGCACTGAGCGCCGTCCTGATCTCCAAGGCGATGGCCTTGCCGTCGATAAGCGTAGCAACCATTAAAAGAGTAGTAGTGGTGGTTGGTGAAAAAAAATGACTCCGGCCAAATTGGCCAATTTAGCATAGTCGTGAAAAATCGGGTCAGAAATCAGGTGAGGAATCAAGAAATGATTGAGAAAGATTGGGAAGGAAAAGGTCGAGAAAGGTCGAGAAAGGTCGAGAAAGGTTGAGACCTTACGACAGACCTTACGACAGACCTTACGACTTTATCTCCCTCCCCCTCTTTCCATCCTAATCTTTGCCCCAACCACCTAATTCACTCCAAGACACGTGCTATTCACCAACGCCGCTTTAAATCGAGGGTCTTTGCGGTACAATCCATGTACCGCCTCCGCAGGACCAATGCTATCTATGCGGTCTACCCCGAGCAGACTCAACCGGTCTAGCGACGCGCGCCAGCGCACCGGCAGGTATGTGCTCCGCACCGCCAGCGCTACCGCCGCCTCCGCGTCACTCGTTACCGAAGCGTCGTAGTTGCTAACAATCGGCGTGTGCATCTCCCCACGCGGGTACCGCGCAATAAAGGCGGCAAGCGCCGCGCTCACCGGCTGCAACGCCGCGGCGTGGAACGGGACCGTAACCGGCAACACCACCGCACGCTGCACAAGACGCCGCGCCTTGAGGTCCGCCACAAGCTCGCGCACCGTTACGGCTGCACCAGACACGACAACCTGGCGTGCCAGGTTGTCGTTGGCCAAGCACCCACACCCCTCCGCCGCCGCCACCACCGCCCCATGCAGCGCCTCCGACACCACAAGCGCCGTCATGCAATAGTCCCCTTCCTCTCCCTCTCCCACACCACCCCACTCACCCACCCCCTCCGCCATTAACCGTCCGCGCTCTTGCACAATCGCCACCGCGCTCGGAGCGTCCCACACCCCCAGCATCGCCAACGCTGCAAACTCCCCAAGCAGGTGGCCCAACACAACGTCCGCACGCGGCCCGCCGAGGGCCGCGTGCAAGCCATGCACCACTAGCGTCGTCGCCACGATCGCCGGCTGTGCGTTGCGCGTGTCCAGCAGCCACCGCCCAACCAGCGCCACATCACCCAGAAGCAACGCCGCCAGAAGCGGTCTGCCCACAGCACGGTCAATCGCCGCCAAAACGCCGGAAAAACGCGCACGGTGCGCGGCATATGGCGCGAGGAAAGCGCCAGTGACCGCGCCTTGTCCGCCGCTCACCGCAGCCCGCAACATCGCTCGCGCTGATCCGTTCACTGATCCGTTCGCTGTTGCGTACGCTGCGACCGTTGCCATTTGCAGCAATTTTTTTGGCCGCCTTTTTGTTTTGTTTGGTGTGGCTGGTAGCGCCGGCGCTGAGCGAAAACGTCCAAATGAGCGGGCGCGTCTATAGTTTGCGGGCATGTCTGAATTCAAGTCTGCAAAGGACGCGCTCGTGGCGTCGCTCTTTGAGTTGAGCAAGGCGGCGCAGGATGCTGCTGGTGCGGCGGTGACGTTTTACAAGGTGCACGAGGAGGGCACTGGTTTTGATCTGATCAAGGCGTTGAGCGAGACGCTCCAGTCGTTGGTGGAGGAGGCCGAGCCGGCGGGCGAGGGCGAGGGTGCGGGTGCGGATGCGGGTGCTAGCGCCGGTGCGGTTACTGCGGGCGCTAGCGCGCCCGCGGAGGCCGAGGAGACGGTCCCGTCGCCCGCCAAGACGCCACGCAAGCGCAAGGCGGAGCGCGACCCGAACGCGCCCAAGAAGCCGCTCACTATTTACTTTGCGTTTTCGTTCCACACGCGCGAGCAGATCCGTGCCGAACGCAAGAGCGCTGGCGAGGCACCCTTGCTGGCGATTGAGATGAATGAGATTGTGAAGGAGAGATGGAACTCGATCCTGCCTGATGAGAAGTCCAAGTGGCAGACCAAGTACGCGGCGGAGCTCAAGGACTACCAGACGGAGAAGGAAAAGTACAAGTTGTCGTTGGAGGAGGCTGGCGCTGCTGGTGCGGACGCCGGTACTGGCGCGGACGCTGGCGCGGACGCGCCGGCTTCTGCGCCGGTTGAGTTGCTGGCGGTGGAGACGCCCATTTTGGAGCCCATCACCAAAAATGGCAAGCCCAAGGAGGCTTCCAAGGCCAAGGCCAAGGCGGAGGTGAGCGAAGTGGGGGAGAGCAAGCCGGAGGAGAAGCTGGAGGAGAGCAAGCCCGAGAAGGCGGCTCCAAAGCTGCTGGATAAGCTGGAGAAGGAGAAGCTGGAGAAGGAGAAGCTGGAGAAGGAGAAGCTAGACAAGAAGGAGAAGAAGGAGAAGAAGAGAAAGGGTGAGAAGAAGGAGAAGCTAGACAAGGCCGACAAGAAGCGGAAGTAGGCTAGCAGTTTGTTTCTGTTGTTTTTGTATTAGTCCTGTTGTAGTATTAGATGTCCTATATTTAATGCATCCAATGCGGTGATGAAGATGAGGTGAGTATGTCTCGATAAGAGTTGTAGGTTTGTGTGTGATATTCTCGTAATATCTAATTGAAGTAATTGATACGTGATAAGTAATTGATACGTGATACGTGATTGATTTTCCCCCAACTCACAGTTGGGGGCGCAACTTTGATATTCACAATCGACTCACAATCGACTCATAATCGACTCACAATCGACTCCGACTCCCGACTCTTCACCTGGACTCCTACACGGTTCAACGATACTACTGTACTATGACTAACCAATCTACTGGCGATTTCCTCCAACACCGCAACCTACCTACTAAAATCTCTTCAGACACAACGATACACACGCAGCCGCCTAGTGACCACGCTTCTTTTGCAAGTCAATGTGTGCACGTAACGCCTTTTGACGGTCGCGCAAAGAAAGCTTCTGCTTGCCTTGTACAGCCTTCTTGTGAATCATCATTACAAAGTTCTTCTTGCGCTCCTTCTCGCGGTTGGTGGTGGAGTGGTTCTCGTCACGGTTTCCGCGGCGCGATCCATACTTCTCGCGACCCTCCTTGCCTTCCTTCGCAGCGGCAATGCGCTCCTCACGCAACTGCTTGTACTTGACGCGACCCACCAATGTAGTAGAGTCAACCTCTTCTTCGTTGGTTAGCTTACCGCCCATAACCTTCTCAACACCAGCCTGTACACGCAACTCCTCCAACTTTGCAAAGTCCGCAGGGGTCAAAATACGTGACGAGAGCAACTCCGACATCGCCTGCTCCGCCGTGATAGACGACGGCTTGGGCACAGCAGCAGTTTCGGTTTCGGCCCGGGCTTCCGCCTTCGCAGCTGCCTTGGCAGCAGACCTTATGGCGGACCGCTCTTTAACCAGTACCTTTGCCTTCTTGCGGGGAGGACCATCTTCCTCAGTATCCTCAACTCCTGTCTCAACCACAGAAGTGGCATCCGTCTCTGCCAAGGATGCATCTTCGGCATCGGCCGTAGCATCCTCTTCATCGCTCGATAAGTCCAAGTCAGAAACTTCGCCTTGTTCAGGCTCGGCCACTGGAGCTGGCTCATCGTCTGAGTCGTCAGAAATATTGTACTCCTTGTCCTGCTCAACAGTAACCCATTGGCCTTCAACATCGTCATCATCGACTTCGTCGTCCACCTCCCAGTCAGCATTGTCTCCTTCCTGGTCATTATCGGCCAAGTTCTGGTCCTTTCTCCACTGCGCCAACAACTCAATACCTGGAATAGAAGTGACGGTAGATCCTTCGATACCAAACTTTGGCACAGACTTTTGCTCGCCGCGCTGCACCTCCATGCTTGCAGTCTTACCACGGTCCTTCTTGGACAACATTTCTGGTGCAACTTCACGGTATAAAGAGATCAAAGAGCGTGCAGCAGTCAATACTGCCTTCGCCTTGGAGCCCTTGTACTCTGTCAAGTCCTGCAACAAGGGCTGCTCGATCGCCAACGGCGCTCTAGCACAGATCTCGCGAATTGTGTTAATACCAGCGGAGGCTACCTCTGCCGCAACACCGTCACTAACAAATTCATCTGCAATCTTGCGTACCACAATCATAATGCTCTCGGGTGGCACCAAGTCGTGCGATGCCTGGGCAGCGGCGGCCATAATCTGCGTCACATCCCGCTGCTTGGGGGTCAAGTACTTTAAAAAGTAAGAGTATATTCCCAATACTGTCAACTTGTGAGTACCGACTAACCGTGATACGAGGTTCATAAAGAGAATCTTTTGGTCCAAGTCAAACTTCTTGTTCTTGTTGCCCAAGTGGTTCTCAAAAAGCTGCTCAGCAAAACCTTGAGGGTCGCGCAACAAGTGAATAGCGGAAAAGTTCAAGTACGTTGCAGAGTGCTTTGCACTACTCTTCTTCTTGATGGTCTTCACGGCCTGTTCGAGACGCTTTCCGCGCTTGGACGACTTCTTGTTGATCAGCATCTTGTGCTTCAATCCAGTCAAGTCAAAACCTTCCTCGTCGGACGACTCCTCAAAGTTGTCTTTACGCTCCTTATCGGCGCCCAAAAAGAACTTGGCACCGGCGGTAGCTACCTTCGCATCAGGGTGCAAAGCGGCCTGTGTCATAATCTCCACTGTGCGAGAATCATCCCATATGCCTCGGCGCCATAACTCTCTAGTTAATTTTGTAGCCCACAACCCCTGCGAGTCGCGCTGGTCAAGCAAGTTGAATAAGATCGCCTGTGTTGACCTGTTGATCTTCTGGTTCTTCGCCAGCGCATTAAGCGACTTCAAAAGGGTGATCAAGGTGCTGTAAACTTGGTGTCTCAATGCTTTAGCATGCTGACCGCTATTGGAATTAGTGCTGCTATATGCCGTTAACAAAGGAAATATAGTCTGGATCAAGTCCTCTGCCAGAATGATGCCCTTGTTACGCAACATGGTCAAGCACTGAATAATCTTTTCACGCAACTCTGGTGTAAAGTCGCGATGGTTTGCAGACAAGAGACTACGCAACTCTCCGGGGAAGTTTGCAGTCTCTTTAGGGTAACAGCTGCATACTGCTGAGACGAAGCCAATCAACTCGCCAAACTCAGGGCCCTTGCTCGCACCAGCAGGGTTCATCAAGAAGATATCCCTCAATGACTCGTAGTGCGAGTACTGCTGTGCAAATTCTTCGTAGTACGAACCAGGATCACGACGTACAACATTCTGCAACAATATTATATTGGTGGGCAATACCGCACACCGTCTCTTCTTTGACATTTTGCTGGGGAGAAGACAAGTTGAAGCAAAGTTATTATCGTGCTCATCGCTCATCGCATCGCAGTTTCTGATTCCTGCATATAAACAAATATATCTACAAGCCGGAAACGCCAGCTTTACTAGTGTTCTCAAATAAGTCTCCAAGAGTCGAGTAGTTGATCTTCTTGGAGAACGCCTTCTTCGACAAGTACTGTTTTGCGGAGTCTGCTGCGCTCAACGGCTCTCCGGTTACTTCATCGATACCGATTTTTTTGAATACATCTCCCAAGTCGGCTTGGTTAACATCTGCAGGAAGGTTGACCTTTTGCTTCTTCTTTCGAGGAGCGCCAGAGGTGTTCCCTGTAAGCTCATCTGCCTCTTGTTTCAATCGCTTCTTCTCCTGTAGTACCATAAAATCGTGATTCAAACCTGTCCAAATACGTTCCTTGATTGCGTGCTCATCTTCAGTGAGCTTACTTTCCAAGACGATATCGTCATCATCGTCGTCTCCAAGTTCAATGCTTGACGACACCTTGGAGAGGTAGTACTCTGAACTGGGAAGCTTATCAAGATTTCGGGGCTTGTCCAAGTCAATGCGTTCGTTAAGATCTTTCGCATTCTCCTGCTCGGCGGGTGTAACGTACATGGCGCTCACCAAGCTCTTCTTGGTGCGACCCATTATTTTATTCATCTCAGCGGTTATATCTTCTGTTGAGAGCAGACAATCACTAAGTATGCGGCTCATAAGCATCTCCTTGTCCTGCAATTCACGCTCCCTGCTGTACCGTGGAAGTTTCTTCCTCTTGATTTCTTCCTGTGAATACTTTGATACCAAAGTAGACCCTGTCGTGCTATCTTCAGCTGGTGTGTCTATTGAAGCACCTGTTGGGAGATTTTCAGCGGAGTCTGTTGGATCGGTCTCTTCAACAACGCTATCATCTGCACCGTCTGCCGATTTTTTCTCTTTCTTCACACGAACTGTCAGCTCTTCTTCGTACAACGGTAATTTTCGCTTCCGTTGTGACCTACGAAGGGTTTTTTCACTATCTTCAGCAAGATTGAGAATTCCTAGGATATCCGTTGGAACGTGTCCAATGTCAGGCTCATCCAGTTGTTCGATTTCTTGAGACAGTGAAGACTGTTGTGCCGACAGTGTTTCTTCTTCGTGCTCGATAGTTTCGGAGTCCGGGTAATAATCGAATCCGACATGCTTTAGGTTGGTAATTTCTTGCATCCTTTCTCGGCCCTGTATCATTTCCATGTACCGCATCAAGTTGTTCTGTTTCGTCTCCAATTGCACTTGCAACCGTTTCTCCAACCGCCTATTCCTCTCAAAGGACGGCGGGTTTGACTCAACTGTGCCTTCCAGTAGCCTGAATTCCTCGACAGAAAGCTCTCCCAGCTTTGTCTTTTTGAACTCATTAAGGCGCCGCTGGAGTGTCTCTTCAGCCACGTGCGCCACGGCCACAATCTCGGAGTGGGTTCGTCTGAAATTGTTCATCCGCGCTGCCAATAGCACACACGCTCCGGCAATACCTGCGGGACGCCGGCCCTCGTGGATCCAGTCGCTTGACATGCGCTGCGACAACTTGACGGCGTCGCGAACAACCTTGGTGCACTTGTCCTTGAAATCCAACTTCTCCGCGAAATGCTGGATGAATATGGATGGGTCCGCAAGTGGAAGCTTGGTAATACAGAGAGCCTTAACCATCTTAAGAAAGGTCGCGCCTAAAGAGTAGACAGACACCTGCAAAAGCGACAGAAAATCAATCAACATGTGGTGCGTCAGCTCTTTGCGACATGCAACGTAGAGACACGCGGCCAACACGTTCTGAGAGCGTCTGCCTTGGACAAAGTTGTTCGTCAACGCTAACTTGAACCATACCCCCGCAGCATCCGATATGTAATCAGGGATCCTCAACGCCGTTGCAATGCGCTTGATCTTGCGCTTCCCGTTCGCAAGAGTCTGATCGCGGCTATCCATTGCATTCTGGCGACCACCGGACGCCACGCGAGCCTGGTCAGCTCCCACCATTGCACCCTGCACCATCGCAGCACCACTGCTCGATTCCCCAAACTGCACCTCGCTCACTATCGGATTCTCTTCCTGAACAGTTCCGCATCGCGAACACGAAACATCACCTGCTGAAGAGAGTCGGTCCACGATAAAGTGCGTGTGTCCGCACTGCTTACACCCGCGTCCTCTGCTAGGCTTGCTCATCTCCTCCTGCTAATGAGCTTAGCCTCTGTTGTTTTCGCAATAAATATACCGCTCACGTGATGCGATGAGTTAGCCGATTGCACAACCACGGCTTAGCAACTGGGGAAGGGGTGATTAGACGACTTTTTGGTGACTATTTGTTAGTGCTGGCACTGGTTTGATCTACTTCATCTGATAGCTCTAGTTTAGGGATCCCTTCTTCTTTCTTCGTTAAGATTTTAATAGCGGTGAAGATTTATAGAAAGGCGGGTCAAATTTGTGGAGAACGTGGATAGGATTGACAACAGCGAGATTATTGTTGGCGGTATTCTAAAGTCTGTGACGAATTAACTATTGGTACTGCTTTTAATGAGATCGAGCACTGATGGTGAAGAGCCCACCGAGCTGCTGCGTTTGTTGGGCGGTTTCCCGTATAGCCTCATGATTGAGATTTCGAGCTCGGAGCCGCGCGACGTGATGCAGCTCGAGCGTACCTGCTTGAGCCTTGTCCGCTTCGCTACCTCGGTATTCTTCACTGCATTAGGTGCGCTATTGAACTTCAAGCTTCCCGCCGTCGACCTGACGCGCGATTCGCCATTCAAGCAGAATGTCTACTCCACAGTTGTCCTGTACGTGTTGATAGTCTTGTCGATTGTAACATTGGTGGTATGTGGACAGAGCTACGTGGTGAGTGTTAAACGTTATGCACTGCACCATATCCAGACACAAAGCTTTACCAGCTTAGCAAGTGTAGCGTGCATGACGTCAATAGTGGTGATACTCATGGCAGTCAATGCGTCGTTGATTGTGGAGCAGTACATAACGTCCTGAGAGGTATTACAGAAACTGGACTCTAACTAGATAAGCCGGCTTTGTCTCTGTAGTAGATGGTTCGCTCTAGTAGTAGGGCGCTACGATACAATCATTAAGTAATTTACTTTTGTTCTTCTATGCTGTCTAATATTACTGAGCGTTCTGCTTTTCTTCTTCCTTGTGCCTTAAATGGCGTAAATATGCCGCAAGAGCTGTATTCTATGCCTTTTTGTGTTTTGGTTTAGATACCCGCTCCGCAGTATTCTTTTTGGCCTTGTTGATTCTTCTCTTCTCTCCAAAATGGGCCTTGTCCATTTCCATCAATGCCTCGCGCTTTGCAACGCTGGTAGCGGTAAGCGTATTCTTGATGACGGTGTTGTCGCTAATTTCAGACAAGAGCTCCATCTTTGTATTGATGCGTTCCTCGATTGAATGCACACGGTTGATATCCAGCTCAGTAACGATAGACACAGCGTCACCCTCGCGACCAGCACGCGCAGTACGACCTACGCGGTGAACGAAGTCGTCCGGGTCCGCCGGCATGTCAAAATTGATCACCAACCCCACAGATGGTATATCCAAACCACGCGAAGCAACATCGGTGGCGATCAAGACGCGAGCCGCGGCAGCCTTGAAGCGGTGAAGTGAATTTGTGCGTTCCGCCTGCGGCATTTCGGAGTGGAGGGACGTAACGCGTACATCTAACTTGTAGAGCATACGGCGTAAAACCTCAGCCGTTCGCGTTCTATTGACAAACACAACTGCCAGTGCCTTGGAGTACCGCTCGAGAGTGAGAATACTATGCAAGTACGCCTCTTTAACGTACAGGGGAACAAACAAGTACAACACCTTTAAAGTAGTTGGGATCGCAATGTCATTTGTCTCCAAAACACTCGTCTCGTGAACATACAAGGCAGGCTTGCCAGGCGTAACGGGTAAATTTTCCAAAGCCCGGACCGCGTCCGTGACTGTGGCAGTGAACAAGCTTGTCTGTCGATCTTTAGCTGGGGGCAACACGGCCATGCACCGCGCCAAGTCTGACGCGAAGGTATTGCTCAAAAGACGATCAGCCTCATCCAAGACCAAATGCTTGATCCGACGCAAGCCACAAATCGTCTCCTCCCCGGAATTCATGATGTGGTCTGCAAGGCGACCAGGAGTAGCAATCACAAAGTGTGGTCGGCGCAGAAGTTCAAGTGCCTGCTTCACGCTGTCTTCGCCACCCACCACGACGCAGACCTTGATATTCATCAGCGCACCAAGTGCGGCATACTGCTCAGCAATTTGAAGTGCCAACTCACGCGTAGGAGTGAGAACTAACCCAAACACCCCAAATGGATCTTCAGACCACTGGGTCAACATTGGCAGTGCAAATGCAATTGTCTTACCCGATCCCGTCTTGGCCCCGCCAATACAGTCACGGCCTTCGCATATCTTAGGAATACAGGCGGACTGAATCGCAGTAGGCGAGTATATTTTCATTGCTTTTAACGCATCACAGAGCCACCGCGCCACACCAAGCTCCTCAAAAGATGACATACTTATAGATTATCTCCTTCTCCATGGTATGATACTACTCATCGCGATGACTGAAAAATGCGTGTCACGTGATATGCCTGGTTTCTTCCGGCCCGCGAGTTAGGATTGGAATCTACTAATGATGATAGTAAATCAGTTCTATCCTTCCCTCTTCTTCATGTCTTCTACGGCACGTCTCCTCCTCTGTCCTCTTGTTCTCTCGCCCTAGTCTTTTCTCTTTTTTTACGTTTTTCTGCTTTTTCTACCTTGTTGGTCGCAAATGTCAAAAGAATTGAAAATTATAACAATATTTAGGGATATCCTTCACTTTTAAATTGTAAAGAGAATAACACACCTAAAAGTCTGGGCGAACAGAAGAAGCATCGATTCTTACAGTTGTCATCTAAACCTCCACTCTTTTTATATTAGCTTTCTCTTGTAGCTTCACGGGAAGTTGAGATTCAATGTCACGTGATTTACAATTGAGCATTTGCAGCACATTCTAACCAAGTTGATGGGCACAGAGATGAGTGCGTTGAGAATGAGACAGTCCGTGCGAACAGTACGAACTGTAAAAAGCTGGCGTACACGTTGTGTACCTGTGAAATTGAATAGATGCTTTTCATGGACACCTGGTATCGAGACAAGCACAGAAGGTATAGAGGTTGGTGTGGAGAATGAACAGTTGGAACCGTTTGTTCACGGCAATGAGGTTATACACCACAAGTACTATAATGTGACTATGCAAGATCCATCACTGATAGCTCCACCACATTTGCAAGTTCGTGATGAGGACCGCGTTCTTCCGTATCGCGCAGATGGCCCTACAGATGAGGACGGAGTAGGACTCCGTCTGATGTCCATGACTGACTACTTTCACGGAAACCAGCACCACACACACCATGTATTTTATCCCAATGCGATCAATCGAAAGGCTCAACAAGGGCGCAAGACAGAAAGCAGAACTTTTATAGATTTGTGCGTTGTGCGGTGTACACTGGGCTCAGGTGGAAACGGGTGTGTGTCATTCTTCCGCGACGCTAACCGGTCGGTGGGTCCTCCAGACGGCGGAGACGGTGGCAGTGGAGGTGACGTTCTTTTGCGCGTTATAGATACTTCAGTTGGCTCACTTCACAGGATTAAGAAATCGTACGAGGCCCGCCCAGGAACCAGTGGCAAGGGCCTGCAGCTTGACGGCGCGACCGGACAGGATGTGGTTCTAGAAGTGCCGATGGGAACGACGATAAGGTGGATTCCCAACCCTATGGAACTTAAACGTTACCTCAGTCGCCGGGAGAACAAACGGAACCTAGACGATATTCAGTTGTCAGTGTCGTGCGATTCTAGGGACAATATACAAATGAAAAGAGCGGGCTACCCTCGTGGTGGCGGTTGGCTGTTTGCCGAACGCGATGAGAGCTACTACCGCGAACGCGACTACTTCCAAGAGCTCAACGAGCGCGTTGAGCAGCACGATGCAGAAGTGTTGATGGAGGAGCATCAGTACGACAAATTTCCGCTCTTGGGGGTTGACTTGGACAAGCCTACGCCAGCCAATGGGAAACCGATCGTGTTACTCAAGGGGGGTAAAGGAGGTTTGGGCAATATGCACTTTCTCACAAAGAATGTTCGTAACCCTCGTTTCCTGAAGCGCGGACGCCAAGGTCTCGAGAGCTACTTTTTGTTGGAACTTAAACTTATCGCAGATTTGGGATTGGTGGGCCTTCCCAATGCTGGTAAACTGACCCTTCTTCAGGCAATCTCGAGGGCACGGCCACGTATAGGCCACTGGGAATTCACTACTTTGCAGCCAACAGTTGGCACTATACAGTACCGCATTGACTCCGATCCTTTCACCGTTGCCGATATTCCCGGTATAATCAAAGGGGCAAACGAGAACAAAGGCATGGGTCTAGACTTTTTGAGGCACATTGAACGTTGTCGTGGGCTTGTGTTTGTCGTGCTGTTAGAACGCAGGGTCCCGCCTCACGAAGCAACAATCGAAACCTCCTCTTCTAGACCTGGAAACCAGCATCTAGGACATAGCATTGAAGCATTGAAAGTGTTGCTAGGGGAAGTGGGTCCAAATAGAATGACCAACAAAAAGGTACTAGTAGTAGCAACGAAAGCCGATACTTGTGCCGATGAGAGTGAGTATACGATTTTGCGGTCATACGTGGAGCAACAAGGCTGGAAGATATTGCCGGTCTGTGCCAAGCATAATCAAAATGTGGAGCAATGCATTAAGTTGATGGCAGAAGTCGCAACCTAACCGAGTGAACCTGACGATACTTGCTAAGATGCCCTAGAGTACCAGTTTACCCGAGATTGCCGCGAAGTCCCCTGCATATCTTGCTGTGCTCCATCCAGCTAAAAAGATTGCCTCTATCAGAAATATCCCCACTCCGTGTGAATGCCGTATGTTCCCGGTCCGATACCCATCAAAGCCCCCAACGCCTGAGGCGTTGTATTCTGAATACGGATATTCCTTCAGACACAGCTTAAGCCTAGCCATCAGTAAAACGGCTACAAAACAAGGATGATCATCACCTACACAGTGACTCGCGGTCTGTTGACGACAGGCGGGCGATTCGACCAGGAAGGAGCTTCCAGTCGTAATTAGGCCCTTCTGTGTCGATAGCAAGTTGTAACGATTTCGCGAGCCCTGGTTTTTTATTAGCTAAGCGCCTTTTGAACAATGCGTTTTGAACTGAATAATAGCACCTACCGCGGTCGTATCCTGCGCACAGTTATTACATTGTTCTGATGACTTGTTTAATCAACATACATGCAGGCATTGGACGTTTAAGTCTACTCAGGCGTGTAATTCTTTTCTTCGTGCCAGAAGGGTGCATGGGAACAATAAGCAAGCGCCGCTGCAGGCTGGGCTTCGCCGGCGGTTCTATCCAGACAGCCTAGATTCTTGGCGGCTCTGCCATGTCCACCTAAACACATGTATTGTCTCAGGGTTAGTATATAGTCATTGCGTTTTGGCAGGAAAGTACGGAGAACATTTGAACATATTATTGGAAAGGATCGCTAATGTGCATTGCCCTCAAGTCACTACTCGGTTCCTCGATGGATCCCAGTTGGCAACAGAGCACAGAGCGGGCTTCGCATATGGAAGACTCTCCCTCATCTAGCACCGATACCCTAGTTTCGTCATCGTCATTCTCCAGTACCAAGTCTACTCCTCGCCTTCTAGTGAACATACCCGATGTGCTCATCCCAGGACTCGAGATTGTACCCATATCTCCTATTCTGCCAATAATGCAGCAATACTCATTTCTCTGCGTGGATGATAATGATATCAACTTGCGCATCATACGGCGGATTCTTTCGAGGCTATACCCCAAAGCCAAGGTGACAGTCACCCTGGACCCAGCAGATGTGTTATCACGGTTGAACAAGCAGACATATGACGCAGTTTTTATGGATATCGAGATGCCCGAAATTACAGGCATTGATTTGGCATGCAGCATTCGCAAGCTTGACGCTTTTAATACTTTAGGCTTGATTGCAGTAACCACACGCAAGCACGAGCAGGACTTGAAGCTTTACGAGGAGGTTGGGTTTGACTGCACTATTCCCAAACCTTTGGGGAATCACGATGCAATGCAAAAGAAGGTGAATGAGGTTTTGGATATGCGACGTCAAATTGCGTGCAGTCAAAACTAACTAGGTAATGTTTATTTAAAGCATTGAAGGCATTAATGTGACGTTGATGGATGTATAGAGCATGGGTTATGATCTACCGGAGCTACAGGGTGTGGTTCCGTAGGCTGGGATAGTTAATAAAGAGGATGTGACGGAGTCGCAACTTCTACATATAGAGCAACTGTTGGTTGAGATAAAAGCGAATACGCGATTAGGAAATAATTTGTAGAATAGGGAAGAGGGGTGATTGTAGGGCAAATCATAAAGGCATAAGCCCCATCGGGGTCAAGCCCCGTCATTTTGATGGGTTTACCACGATGAACGCCTCATTGAGCAATCACCAGAAGTAAAGTCCGCCTCTTCCGAGTATCAACGCCACCTTGATTATATAATCACTAAGCAACTATCATAGTGCTATCAACAGATTTTGGCCAGAAGGTTGACAGCACGGATGTTCTCCTCAAAGCGCGCAAAGTTCGAGCTCTCGCTTCAGGTAAACGACTTAAGCAACATTCCACATGTCTCCGGTTCCTGCTATGTTGAGATAAATATTCGAGACAGCAGCAAACACCCCAAGCAGCTTGCTAAAAAGTTGGGTGTCTTTGGTAACCACGCCGAGGGTAATCATCTGGCCAAGTCGGATGCTACATCTGTGAGTGTTGTGACCACCCCCAAGCGTATTTCTGCTTTCAGATGCTCATTCAACTGCAATATATCATGCAATTTGCAATTCCCGTTGCGCAAGCGTACCGAAGAAGTCGGGAGCAAGTACTTGCTTGTCCTGGTGTACACGGAGCAGGACGGAGAGGTATCAGAGTTGGGTCGCTTGGCGATCAATCTTTTGGAGTTTGTGGAATTCAGCTCTCCTTTTACGACGAAGTACTTGCTTCGCAAGTCCAAAGTGAATTCGATCTTGAGCTTAACCATTGGCTTGAGCAGACTCTCGGATAGTTTTGACTTTAATCCTGCCTTGTCTGTCAAAGAAAAACAGTCTCTGCTGAAGTCTAATCAGAGTGTCAACAGTGGTGCAAGCTCGTCCGGAAAGACCCTGTTCTCACCAACGACTGGACCCACAGCAAGGTTCCTTGTTGGCGAGTATGCAAGAACAAACACCAATGGGAGTGGACATGATGCCAAGAATGATAAAAAGTCACCAAAGAGTAATGGAAAGAGTGAACCAAAGCATGATAGGTCAGACGACGAGAAAGATGGCCACGATTCTGACGAGTCTCTGGCCTTGCCGCCCACAAGCAAAATCCGGAACTTTGTTCAAAAGGGTCCTCGACATCACGCAAAAAAGAATGATCAGGCTCAGAATGGCTGGAAAGGCTCGGACCGCTCCTCGTCCCATTCTCAAATATTTGATCCCGTTCCACACCCAGAAATCATGGACCCTACAGTAACAAAACTCTATTGCAAAATATTAGAAAGTACTTGGGACCCTGAACTACATGCTCTTTTAGATGACGAACCCAAGGAATGCGTTGAGCGCATTTTTGAAGATTCAACGGCTACTGAGACGTATTTGCCCCGCTTGGATGAAAAGTACAGCAAGTGGACAAAGGCCAGGAGAGAAGAATATGACGAAGAAGACGAAGACGACAAGATGTCAGCTGGACCTGTCCCTGAAGTTAATGGGTTGTTCAATGAAACACGCTATAGACTGGACTTGCGCAGTTGGAATGTGGAACCGGTGAGTTAATGTCTACTCGGAACCCATTTTGGGAGACTTTTGTAAGCAGGGTACCGAACAGTAATTGTACCAAGTATCACTCTCAGTATAACGTGTATTTGAGCAATCTCCTTCAACTTTTGGCCTAGCCTGTCGAAACCCCCAAATGAGTAGTCCCCAATTGCAACAGCCACATCCAATCTTTCGGAATTGTCACTTTTTACCGGGATAGTTGGTTCAACTTCAGGCAACGTGTCGACAATCACTTCTGTTATTTCATCCAACAAGCGTCCCAATTTTCCATTGAGACCACAGCTCGCTGGTTCGTACACCAGATTGGGAAACCTTGGCAGCGCTGGAAGTTGTGCACTCGGTGTATTTTCAAGAGGCAATACTTCTGCAAGTATTTCTCGGTTCAGACTAAACTTGTTACAGACTATTCCCCGCGTTTCACATAACAAAGCCTTGCTGTTTGACTCTTCATCAAAGCCAAGGATGGATTCGACAGCAGGTCCCCCTAACACGGTTTCGTTCCCCTCCAATTCTCGAAGCGTGGTATGTTCAGCCGTCTTGAAGTCTTTTTCAACTGTCCAGGTATTTTTGAGAGGCAGTGATACTCGTGGTGAGTATCTACAGTAGCAGCATTTGATTGCTGGCATACCATTAGTGTGGAAAGGAGCACATGTGGACGACATTAGCAGTTTCTTACGTTCACTGTCTAATGGACCAGTGTGCTTTGGTCTTCTTTGGTTTCCGGACGTTGCAGAACGAGAGGTCAGCATATATAAAGGAGCAGGACAGTGCAGGAGCGAACAGTGCAGGAGGAAACAGTGCAGGAGAGAACATTGCAAATCTTTGGTTTTTGCACCCAGGAGGAATGACGAAAAAAAGTTGTGCTGCTTAGCCAAAAGCATTGCTCAATTTGTAGAGCATTTTATCATAGAGACTAAAGAACATATACGTATACAGAGAGATGCAATGCATCTCATGATGTGCGAGATAAACGCACGATTTGTTGGCCAGTTCTGGAGTGAGAAGTTACTGGACATCCATGCTCCAGCCCACGTAGACGCGGAATTAATCTCTTTGGACTGGCGCAGTACTGCGCTCAGTCTATCCAGGCTCTTGGAGACTCTTGTTTCCGTGGGTCGAGACTTTGCTGCCTGTACATGGAGAATCTGGTTCCCGAGTTCGTGGATCAAACTTAACCTATGCCGCCTGCCGACCCTGATCATTGAAACGTCTGTTGCCGTAACCCCCGTTGTTACGACCTTCACCACGACCTTCACCACGACCTCGTCTAGACTGGTTGCTGTTCAGGTTGTTATTGTAGTTGTTGTAGTTGTTATTTCTTCTCTTTTGGAACTTTTGCCTTTGCTCCATGTTTGAGAGGTTTTGTTCCTTTGCATGGTCCATCACCTCTTCCGGTAACCTCAAGTACTTGATGTGCATTCCCTTGACATAAATTTCAGGAATCTTCAAGAACACCGTACCATCAGCAGACGTCTGTATGACATTAACAAGCGTCAAGTTCATCCATGAGTCACAGTTCACCAAGTCGCCATTCAACGATTCGCCCGTTTTGAGCTCAATCATGATGGGCTTTGTTTTAGCCGAGGTAAGCAAGTATAGCGGAAGCTGCTCATAGTTAATATTCGTTCATAAATACCGCCACTGTTGCGCCACTACGTACCATTCTGTCTACCACCTATGGTCTTTGCGCTTCAAAATTTTGGCTTGACTCGACATGTTTGGTAGACACACGCCTATTCTAGAGTGCAACTTGCAAAACCCAACGAGGATGTTTCTACGAGGAAGCATTCTCCGGGATACATTCGCCAGGATACCTTCTCCGGGCTTCATTATTCGGGCCACATTCTTCGATTGTCTTTGTGAGAATATTAGTTACGTTTTGTTACCAGTTGCTAACATCTCTATTTTTGCATTCATCAGTTTTACATTTGCTGGGGGGGGGGCTGGTTCATCGATTGCTCAACACCTTATTAAGATCACAAATCTTACAAAAGTGGCAGTGTAGTATTCACAAATTGTCTCCGTCCATGCCACAAATGCACGATTCCAAACCGCCTCATTGGGTTTGATACTCCGTAAATTACGCATAAACTATACTAGTATACAGTTTATATATAGCAGGTAAAGATAGAGTCACGTGTGTTATCGTCACGCGCTGTTCCAGATCAAGCCGAGACGGAGTCATGGTCTTAGTCACCTCTTGCTAGCAGTGGGTCTCGCATCATCATAGTGACTATTCGTTGGACTGGAGAGAGGCTATATTTAAGGTCTCGAGCGTAGTGTTGGGTTATCGGGACATTTTTATTGTTTTAAGAGCAGATAGGGATCAACTACTCCCTGCGTGGTACATACTCCGTTCTTCAGGTTTGCAAACTCCGTTAGGAGGCATAATTATCCAGGTGACGTACTCCCCACTCGACTTAAGCTTTGCGTCCGCACTTTGGATTCTAAACTTGCTGGATCCAACTCAAAGACTAAAGCTTACTATTCCGTAACATTGGTTGATTAGCTTGCAAAGAGTTCACAACCGATCCCTATTGACCCCAAACTTTTAAGAAGTTTCAACCACAGCATAAAAATGACGAGTCCAGCTCTCTGTGAACTCGCGGACGATGTCTTGATGTTGGTATACAGATTTCTAACCATTGCAGATTTGAAAACGCTTGCTCTATTCCTGCTGTTGCACGAAACGGTGATGAGCCATATGTATGCCCAAAGATTGTTTGTGGTATCTCTAAACGACCAGGTACGTGGCCTAGCAGCCACGCTGTTGAGAGAGGCGTTCTGGATGGCCCATGTGGCGCGGTTCAAAAATGTACAAGTGGTGCTTACTTTTAATGACTTTGAGCAGGCCAAGGAACTTGTGGAGGAGCACCACCCAGTATTGGCCAAACTCCGAGAAAATGAAGTTACGCTCCATCTGTGCATCAACTTGGTCTACTATACGCCATTGTTTACACATGTGAAGGAGTGTCTCAGTGAAACAATTCCGTACTTGCGAGATCGCGGCATTGCAGGAAAGGTTGACTTGACCTTTATACTGCTGTAGCACAAGCTATAGCACAAGATGCAGCCCACCATGAACTCTACAGAATCAGAGACTCTACATTAGTAGGAAATGAGATACCCGCTGTTTTGTTGCGTGGGCCCTCAACACACCCTGGGCGGATATAAACACAGGATACCGGGTACCTACACTTAGCTACATCTAGACATATTCCAGGGAATACCGTCTGGTGTAAGCCATAAGCTTTTCCCTCAAGAAACTATACTATCGGGGCTCTTCTTAACTGGTGATGCTATATTTCAGCTCCATATATTGCAAAAATCGCCCAGATTTTGCAGAGAGGCGTGACGACTGCTTAAGAACATCCTAAATCCTTTCCACTCGCTCTCTCTATCCAGAAGGACCCTCGTTTGCTTTCCGAAGCCTTTTCGCTGCTATAGACTGTTTGTGGGGCAAAAGAGATGACGTTATAATCTAAAATTTTCGATTAATCTGTAGCATCACCGTGACAACAAATGGCGGCCAGAGTAGCTGTGGCGCTCTTATCGCTATGTTCCGTACTAACGACGGCGAGTGAACAACCGAAAGTGTTCGATGCGACTAGCTTTGAAGCTACCCCGTCGTACACCTTGGAGTTAGGCCTCTCAGAGCCTACAGCTACGACAAACTTGAAGCGGGATGGTTTGATGAAAGCACGAGACGACATCAGCGATATCGCGTCCGGAGTAGTTGTACAGTCGAGTGTCATCCCATCGCTTCCCCCAATCACGAGTCAGATCTTATCTGTGAGCTCGTTCAGTTTTCTGAATCCTGGCGTGCTGGCCAAGTCGGAGGATAAAAACGATACGACCCTCTTTCGGATGCTTTTGACACGATTTGCGGAAGGTGGAATAGACTACCATGCGATGTTAGGTGTGAATAACGGAGAAGTTCTGACAACGTTAGCGTTGAATGTTGATCTTGTTCAGCCGAATATGTGGGTCATGGATGGAAATGTATTCAAGACTTGTGGCCAGCAAGCTCCAGCACTGTCAGCTTCGGACACGAGCTCCGTAAGTCTGGAGCTGGACTCTGTTAGTCAACTGACAATGACCACGCCGCCGGTTTGCGCAGCGGGAGGAGTCATTTTCAGGTCTGGCACGTCGGGCACCTCTAATCCCAGTTTTACTATTCTGACTGATGTGACCACCATTCCGTACATCATGCATCGAACGGCTGTCGGGCTGTTGTTTAATGCCAATTTGTCCGTGACTGGGATGAATGGACAGGTTATTAGCTTGCCGAACAGCAATCTTTACGACGTGGTCAAGACAAATTTAATCGCTGGTGCCTTGGGTTTGGCATATCCCGGACAAGGTACGAGTTTCTTGAGTGCTTTGCGCGATTCTGGTCTCATTCGCTCGAACAGCTATTCTATGTGGCTTAATAACATGACAGGGTACGGAGAGCTTATACCGGGTATCGTGGATCAAAAGTATTATTCTGGACCCTTGTATGCCTTCCAGATGCTCAACCATACCCCATACTACAAGTCTACACCACCAGTAGCGCCTGAACTTCAACTACCAATCATTATCCTAGATGGCCTTGCATTACAGAATCCCTCATCAGGCCAGAGCGTGGATCTTCTGGATACTCCATTCCCGGTTTTACTCGACTTGCACTCTCCGGTGACACTGTTACCTTTGCTGGCTGTGGTACAGGTTGCTGTACAAATGAATGCGTTCTACAGTAGTGACCTCAAGCGATGGCTCGTGCTGTGCAATCTCATGAACTCCACCTCTTACTTCAACTTTACGCTAGGGTCTTTGAAAGTGACAGCACCTATCGGAGCATTCATAAGTTACTTGGAATCTTCGCAAAGTGTGGCTTTGAAGTTCTCAAACGGTGACCCGGCCTGCTTATTAGATCTTATGCCAGACACTGCTTTGGGATACTGCAGCTTGGGGCTGGGATTCCTCAGCTACATTTATTTGGTGGTAGACAATGAGGGCGGCTACGTTGCTTTGGCTCAAGGTGATGACATGTGGGTCCGCCAAGATCTGTTCTCCAATTTCCTGCAGGAGAAACCAACAACAACATTTGCATCGACAAAGGTACTGAACTCATCGGTTTCCAGCATCAAATACATTTTGTCAGGTTCAATCCCATTTGCATCAACATACACATACTCATCCACGCCTACTTTCTTCTACCTGTCGCCGCTTGACAGTCGTTTTGCTCTGAACATTACTGGTACTCCATTAAAAACGCGCAGCAGTGGGTCAAGTGTCGTTTCTACGACCACCATTCCAGGTTTAACAACAACCCGAACCGATGGAAACACTACATCGGCTGGAGCTGACAGAATTCACAACCCATTAGCACACATCTGTCGGGAGCTCGAAAGTGGATCTCCTATGAGCATAGTACTTACCGGCCTTGTCGTCGGATTAACTCTCTTGATTTTGTAATGTGACAAAAATAATAATCGTTATTGTATTAAAGTTATATGCTTTGAACGGCCGTATGAACGCACCCGCCTGTAATGACCATTCCCTAAGAAAACGTATCAATAGATTATATGGAAACCAAAAATGTTGCAGATGATACATTTTCTATGGTTTGCAACAAAGGTTTTATTAAAGCTCCCTTCCACATATGGTGACTACCGTTAAGTTTGGTGTAACCTTTGTCTGTATCGGTAAAACATGAATCGTACTTTACGCTCCAGTATCCGTTACTTTGCCGGGATTGACTCCATGGGATTGCTTGAATTGTCTGCCAACTTCATATAGTCCTCTGGAGCAGCCTTGGACTCCACATAGCGGTAATAATTATACCATAATATGTCGGCTAATGTGAGGGCCAATCCTAACAAGTTCAAGGGACTCAATCTGTCTCCGAAAACAATAGACCCAACCGTAATAGTCAATAACTCCTTAAACACTCCTGCTACTGAGAGCGTTATAACTTGCGAGACGGAAAGTAATTTGAACTCGCACAATGTCATTAAAAAGGCTAAAACCCCAGGAATAATCAAAAGCACTATGGTTCCAAAGACGCCTCGGACCTCCCAGATTGAGGCTGAAATGAAATTGCGTCCTCCTTCAACTAATAATCCAAAAAAGAGGAAAGTAAGACCCATTGACGGCGATATGTAGAAAATTGTGGCAACAGGATTTGAAGTGTAAGGATTACGCTTCAAGAGCAACTGAGTGAACGACCAGCGCAAGCCCGATATCATAGAAGCAGCAAACACAAAAATTACACCAATTCCCATATTACTATTATTATCACTCTTTCTTTCGGCTCCTGCGGGCAGTTTAACCATCATCATTACAGAACCTGTCATAACCACCACGATAATAACGAGCCTCCAGTTGAAACGTTCCAACTTGAAAAGCAACCCAAAGATAAGCACAAAAACTAACAGCGAGGTCTTGATCATGGTGTAAAGACTCAATGTGATATACTGGAGGGACGCGTTGGATAGTCCTATATCCCCTGCAGATGCGAGGGAACACGGGTAGATTTGTTTAAGGTACACAAAGAAATCCACTCGCATAGACCTCAAGAACGGATTCTCCCCTTCAGCGGAGCCGTTCACTTTTGGACGGAGCAGCGGCCTCGTGTACAACAATGCTCCACTTAGTATCATTAAACACAATTGGTGAAACGAGGTAACGAGAATGGGAAACTTGAAGTCTAAACCCCCACCAAACATCCACTTATTATAGACCAGAATGCATAAGGAGAATGTGTACCACCCAATAATGTACACGGTGGTCTCCAGAGTCCGTTGCGACACGAGCCCTGCGCACCAAGAGCTGCCCCGCTCTTCATCCGCCAGTTCTATCAGCATTTGCTCAATAGCGCTCGGTCCAGCTGTAATGTCACAACCGCCAACATCACTTTCTACCAGTATCTGTGACTTTCGTCTGGTTGTTGGTCCCGTAGCGTTGCTCGCCGCTGACGTCTCCTTTTGCATACCTAACAAGTGAAATTCAAACCCAAATTCAAATCTGGGCATTTGCTTATTGCGCTAAAAAGGATTACAGTTATTGGGGCGTGATGAATAAGAACAAGGACCCTGGATCACTTCTCAACCTTCAGAGGGAGTATGTCGTGGGTCAGATAAAACTGATACAGCGTCCAGGCTCCTTGTACTGCTTACTCCTCGACGAAGACACCGAGTCTGTTTTATATGAGATTGCGCTGAAGGACAGTTTGTTACGAATTGTGGCTTCCATAGAAAGGATTGATTCAAAGCGGCGCCAGAACGGTTTTATGGAGGCAATATATTTATGCGAAGTGCTGGTTTACAACCTCCAGTGCATCTTGGGCGATGTTCAAACCCGGCGCTACAAGCAAGGCCACGGCTTGTTCTTGCCGATGTTGCCAACCGACGCTGAAGTCAACCAGTTCTTTTCGTCACGGAGGTTCATGGGAAACCCCGACGTGTCGCGGTATTTTGGACACGAAGAGAATGTACATTTTATCAATATGAGTATGCAACCGGTAGAAACGAGAGTATTTTTGACAGACCGCAAGACGCCCAATAGCATGCCAATCTACTACAACGAGAGGTGTTCGGAGTTTGTTTTGCCGCAGATACGGCTAGCAGCTAAATCAATGGTGAATTTGATGGTCATTACCGGCGAGTACCCGCTAATTCGGTTCCAAGCAAATCTTGATTCTGGCCACCTGGCCCTGCGGTTACCTGAATTGTTGGCTGATGAGTTTCAGCGTCAAATTGACGACTATGCACGAGTTCATGAAGACTATCCTCCAGTGCATGCGGGTGATAGGTCGAGACTGGTGCTCTTGATTTGTGACCGGACCTTAGACTTGTTTGCGCCGTTGTTACACGAGTTTACTTACCAGGCCATGGCGATGGACATCGTAACTTCTTTAGAGCGTACTGGTCGGTACAAGTATCGCTCTGAAACAGAAGCGGGTGAGATGCAAGAAATGGATGTCAGTTTGGAGAATGAAGATGACGAGGACTGGTTAATGTTGCGCCATTTGCATATCATTGAGAGTTCAGAGGTAATAATTAACAAGATTAACACCTTGATCAAGAATAATCCGATGATGGTGGACCGTCTGAAGGCCCTGACTTCCAGCGACTTGATGTACATTGTGGCGCACTTGAAGGGCTTTGACGACGAAAGAAAACGCATTACGCTACACAAGTCTTTGATTGACACTTGCTTGGATCTCAATGATGAGTACAAATTGGCAGAGTTTGCAGCTGACTTTGAGCAGACATGCGCTGCTGGTGGTACCAGCTTTGAAAATGAGCGCAATAAGCACTTACACGAAGATTTAATAGCCTTGCTAGCCCGCACAGACCTTCCAGTTAATGACAAGATGCGTTTGGTTTTGATTTATGGCCTCTACCGCGGAGGTCTCGTTGATGCAGACTTTGTAAAGTTGGTGAAGTTTATTGGTGTCAATGACCGGCACATCATTTCGTTGATTTCCCGGTGCTTTACCAACTTCAACAAGTTAGGCTTCCCCATCATTAAAGGTGCTCCTAGCGACAAGCCTTCAAAAAAGGAGTTCTTTCACACTATTAACAACGAGGGCACGTATAATACCTCGCGATTTGGCCCGGGTCTCAAGCGCGTGTTGCAACAGGCCGCACAACACCAATTGGATGATGAAAAATTTCCATACTTTCGCGACAAGCCCTTGGAGGACGATCTCGCTGAAGGATCTAGCGGAAACAGTAATGGTCAGAACTCTGGAGGAAGCAACTCCTTGCGCAACCCCAGAATCAAGGCATCTTGGGCACAATCGTCCACGCGGGTGAGCTCATCCTTGGCCCGTCCCAAACAGCGGGTTTTCTGTTATGTCGCTGGCGGTATGACCTACTCGGAGATTCGCTCTATCTACGAACTTTCGCTGAGTCTCAATAGAGACTTTTACATTGGGTCGGAGTCCATAATTAGACCACGCGACTTTTTGATTGGCTTACAGAGCATCGATGAGGTAAAGTCCGCAGAAGACCTCGACTTGAACCTTCTCCGTGTTCAAAAAAGGCCACGTGAGCCCCCAATGCATGTGTTCGACGATGGTGCGCCCAAGGCGCCAATTCAACAGTATGGAGCAGGCCCCGGTGGGAATATTCCCGCTGGTATGCCTGGAAATGGCCCTCCCATTCAGTCGGCACCACTGCCAGGTCTACCCTCGCACTACCAAAAGCGTAATACCGGTGTTCCAGAGCCCGTGGAGCCGCCTAGTAAGGACAAGAAGAGATCTAAGTTGCGCGGGCTATTTAGATCGTAGTGTTAATATCAACAGGGGTTTGGGCTGAAGGCGCGCTTAAGCCGCGTAGAGTGTTAAACGATTATTTCTTTAGCGGGAAAAGGAAAAATGCACTACACCAGAACATGACACTTGCTTCGCCCTTGCCCTTGGCTGTCTCGGACCGAACGGCACTGATTACGAAGGCCATTAGCCGCTAGAGAAAGCCACAATCCACGATATGGGCTCTGATAAAGTCTTAGTTTCCTAATTGGGCTAATTCTACTGTTAAACTGTGATTATTTAGCTGCTCTTCTAGAAAAAGATATTCACAACTGATTAGAGCTTCGCTCGGATGAGTTGCTTTAGCCGTACGAGAGTCGAGATTCTTCCTCTAAAACAGATTAGAACTTGCTTAAAGGCCACATGCTTAAATTTAAGCAGATTACCAGATTAAACTTTGTCTGGACCCTCTATTTATTATCGTTAACAAGGCGGCACCTATCAGAAGGTAAAACCGAGTATTCAGTCCTATTATGGTAACTTGCATTCTTGTAGTTTACATGTTTCAAATTTTGGCTGACATATTAATCACGTGATTTCCATATTAGTATAAATACGATTTTGCAAGCAGTGGATAGGTGGCAGGTTAGCCAGCCATGGAACAACTAGCCCTGCCGTTGAACGCGGTCTTCCTCAATGACTGGCGAACATTTGGACACTTGCCTGTCTTATTCGGTGGGGACCCTCTGGGTGAACAGAGAGGCATTGTTAGTACTTTCTCTTCTGTCGCCACCAATCACAGCGTGGCCAAACCTCTTTCGTGGCTAGAATGTTCTTACAAGCACGATGGTTGGGGTCCCTTGTCTCCTACGTACAGTGACTTGTCTCCGTGTTTCCTTCAAGGTATTCTTTTTGGCTTTTCTGCATTCTTAATGATGACTGTTGGCGCGTACCAGATTTACGTTATTAGACAGAGAAAGAACGTCGGAAACCGCAGCTCGTGGTCATTCCAAGCAAGGTTACTCCTTGTTTCATTACAGCTTGTGTTTGGTGTTATCCAGGTAGCCTTGTTCAGTGATTTAAATGTCATTAAGAGCGCCTTGGTGCTTAACGTAGCTGCTACCGCTATCGCGCTTGTATTACACTGGGTGGAGCAGTACAAACTCCGGATTCCTAGTGGAGTATTGTTATTTTACTGGTTGTTCCAGATTGTGTTGAACTTGGGACGTATCATCAACTTTAGTCTCAGAGATCAGTTGGGTTCGAAATTTGCTACTGTGGTGATCTTGGCCAGCGTTAATGCTACGTTCATCTTAGCGCTTGAAGTATTCTTCCCCATGCGTTCAATTTTAACGAGGGTTCAAACGAGGTCGTCTCCATTTGATGAAGCGAATATTTTCTCTCGTATCACCTTCAATTGGATGGCCGCATTAATGAGGAAAGGTTATGTTCAATATTTGACTGAACGCGATTTACCATCATTACCTGATGAGCTTAAGTCCCAGAATGCTTCTGACAAATTCTACCACCATTGGAGCAACCAGAAATCTACCAAACCGTCCCTTTTTTGGGCACTTTCCAATGCTTTTGGTTCCGAATTTATGTTGGGTGGTGCTTTTAAGGGCTTGCAAGATATTTTGGCCTTTGCTCAGCCACAGTTGTTGAGGGCCTTGATTAAGTTTGTTAACGATTACTCTCAGTCGGTCAAGGAAGGTAACCCGCTTCCCTTGACAAAAGGTTTTATGATTGCGGGTACCATGTTTGTGGTTTCTGTTACTCAAACAGCATGCTTACACCAGTACTTTCAACGAGCATTTGACTTGGGAATGAAGATTAAATCGTCTTTGACCGTCGTAATCTACAACAAGTCGCTTGTGTTATCCAACGAAACTAAGCTGGAGTCCAATACTGGTGATATCGTGAACTTGATGTCGGTTGATGTTCAACGCTTGCAGGACTTGGTACAGAACTTGCAAATCATCTGGTCTGGTCCCTTTCAAATCATTTTGTGCTTGTATTCATTGTATAATTTGATTGGTTACTCAATGTGGGCCGGTGTGGCTATTATGGTGATTATGATTCCACTTAATGGTTTTATTGCAAAGGTCCAAAAGAGCTTGCAGAAAACTCAAATGAAGAATAAAGATGAGAGATCAAGATTGATAAGTGAAATAATGGTTAACATCAAATCTTTGAAGTTGTATGCTTGGGAAAATGCCTACTTGCAGAAGTTGAACTTTGTTAGAAACGAGAAAGAGTTGGCGAACTTGAAAACCATGGGTATTTTTAGTGCCATTTCCACATCGTGCTGGAACTTGGCCCCGTTTTTGGTTAGTTGTTCCACATTCGCTCTTTTTGTGTTGACTCAGAATAAAGGATTGTCGACTGATCTTGTATTTCCTGCCTTGGCGTTGTTCAATTTGTTGAGTTTCCCATTGGCAGTTATTCCTATGGTCATCACAAATGTTGTCGAGGCTCAAGTTGCTGTGTCAAGATTGACCAAATTTTTGACAGCTAGCGAATTGCAGGAGAACGCAGTTTTGAAGTCTTCCAAGGAAGTATCTCTTGGTCAAACTGCAGTTTCTATCAAAAATGGAACCTTTTTATGGTCCAAGGCAAAAGGTGAACAGAACTATAAGGTAGCTTTGTCGAACATCAACCTCGACGTAAAGAAAGGTAACTTAGACTGTATCGTTGGTAAAGTGGGTCTGGGAAAATCATCCATCATGCAATCTATTTTGGGTGACTTGTACAAATTAGATGGCGAGGTTACTATTCATGGAAAAGTTGCTTATGTTTCACAAGTTCCTTGGATTATGAACGGAACGGTAAAGGAGAATATCTTATTTGGCCACAAGTATGATCCCGAATTTTATAACATCGTTTTGAAGGCCTGCGCTTTGGTGCCAGACTTAAAGGCGCTTACCAAGGGAGACAAGACTGAAGTTGGAGAGAAAGGTATTTCATTGTCTGGTGGTCAAAAAGCAAGATTGTCTTTGGCCCGTGCAGTGTATGCCAGAGCGAATGTTTACTTGTTAGATGACCCATTGTCTGCTGTCGACGAGCATGTCGGTAAGCACTTGACTGATCATGTTCTCGGACCTAATGGTTTGTTGAAGACTAAATGTCGTATCTTGGCTACAAATAATATCAATGTCTTGAGTATTGCCAATCATATCAACATGGTAAGCGATGGCAGACTTATTGAGCAAGGTACGTACGAATCTATTATGAAACTGGACAGCAGTAAAATCCGTTTGTTGATTGATGAGTTTGGAAGAAAGCCGGAGCAAAATGCAGACCCGGAAGCTACTGCTGAGAATAATGACAATAATGATGGAGCTGTCGATGAGGCAGTCCCTGAAGATTTGGACAGCGATATTCCCTCTGAAGTTGGTAGTTTGAGGAGAGCATCTGACGCTACGATTTTGAATGACGAAGAACGTTATTTACTTGAAGAGGCTGAGGCTGATGCCGATACTAATGCGAGAAAAGAACACACTGAACAGGGCCAGGTTAAATGGGATGTTTACAGGGCTTACGCAAAGGCTTGTAACCCATTTAATGTTGCAATCTTCTTAGGCTTCACAATTTTGACGATGGCTGTTAACGTCAGCTCAAATGTGTGGTTAAAGCACTGGTCGGAGGTCAATACGGAATATGGTTATAACCCGAGTGTTGTTAAGTACTTGGGTATTTACTTCTTGCTAGGCATTGCTTACACATTCACTTCCTTGGTTCAGTCTTGCTTTATGTGGGTTTATTGTACCATTGAAGGGTCCAAACTTTTGCACAACAAGATGGCGGCAAGTGTCTTAAGAGCACCAATGTCTTTCTTCGAGACTACCCCTGTGGGAAGAATTTTAAACAGATTCTCTAATGATGTTTACAAAGTTGATGAAATCCTTGGTAGAGTGTTTGGTATGTTTTTCAGCAACTCAGTTAAGGTCTTATTCACCATTATTGTTATTTGCTTTTCTACTTGGCAATTCATCTTCATTATGATTCCTGTTGCAATCCTTTACGTTTACTATCAACAGTATTACTTAAAAACTTTGCGCGAATTGAAAAGATTAGACTCAATCTCTAGATCTCCTATTTTCGCTCAATTTCAAGAGTCTTTGAATGGTGTGTCGGTTATTAGAGCTTATGGTCAGGAGAATAGATTTAAAACCTTGAATTCTATCAGAGTTGACCACAACATGAGTGCATACCATCCTTCGATCAACGCAAATAGGTGGCTTGCTATCAGATTAGAGTTCTTGGGTTCTATTATTATCTTAGGGGCAGCAAGTTTGGCTATTTTTACATTAAGGACTGGCACTCTCACTGCTGGTATGGTTGGTTTGTCTGTTTCATATGCATTGCAGATTACCCAATCCTTAAATTGGATTGTCAGAATGACTGTTGAAGTTGAAACCAATATCGTTTGTGTTGAAAGAATTTTGGAGTATTCTGCCTTGACCCCTGAGGCGCCTAATGTAATTGAATCCAATAGACCCAAGCAGAATTGGCCATCAAGTGGTGAGATCAAGTTTGAGAACTACTCAGCTAGATATAGACCAGAATTAGATTTGGTCTTAAAAAATATTAACTTGGATATCAAGCCTCGGGAAAAGATAGGTATTGTGGGCAGGACAGGCGCGGGTAAATCTTCTATTACCTTGTCATTGTTTAGAATCATCGAAGCTGCCTCTGGTGGTATCGATATTGACGATGTTAAAATTTCATCGATTGGTCTTCACGACTTGAGAAGCAAGTTATCAATTATTCCACAGGACTCTCAAATTTTAGAAGGAAGTATCAGGTCTAACTTAGACCCGATAAATGAATACACGGATGACCAAATCTGGAAGGCCCTTGAGTTGTCTCATTTAAAGGAACACGTTCAGAAGATGTACGATGAGCGGGACGATAAGGAGCAAGAAGAGGAGTCACCTTTGAACGTTCGTTTGAGTGAGAGTGGTAGCAACTTATCAATTGGGCAAAGACAGTTGATGTGTTTGAGTAGAGTATTGTTAAAATTGAAATACTCGAATGTTTTGGTTTTAGATGAAGCTACAGCAGCTGTTGATGTCGAAACTGACAAAATTCTTCAAGAGACTATTAGGTCCGAATTCAAAGACAAGACTATCATCACTATTGCGCACAGGATAAATACAATTTTAGATTCTGATCGTATTATCGTTTTGGAGAAGGGTGAGATAGCCGAATTTGACACACCAAAGAACTTGCTCCAGAAGAAGGATTCTTTGTTTTACTTATTGTGCAAACAGGCCGGCTTCGTCGAAGAGGATTGAGAGATACATTAATTTGGATAGAGTAATATAAATCAATATACATCATTACTGATTTCAAAAAAAAAGATTTAGACGTCTAATGCTCGCTCCTCTTCCTTAGCGTATTGATATAGTACAACGGGTAAAATTCCTTTCTTGACTCAACATCACAATTGTTCGAATTCGTGATTGTTTTCGCAACGTCAAACTTAGAATCCTGAACCTTCAATTGATCATTTTCATCAAATTCGTAGAATTCAACCAAGCGATCAGAAGAGTCTGAGTCTATCGCAGCTATTATATTTCCATTTTTAGAGTTCGAGCAAATGCTCACCAATGGCAGTTCTGTTGTGAATGATTGAATATGAAGTACCTCGTAGTTCAGTTTAATTTCAAACGTAAAGATACACTTGGCGTTCTCAATCGACAACACCAAGATTTTCTTGTCAGTTTTAGGTGAAACAAATGTCGAAAAACTAGTAACAGTAATTTCCTTCGGAGATTCGTCTTTTCTGAACCGTTCTGCTGGTAAATGTTCATCTGTCAAAAATGGGGCCACCAATTCTCTCAAAGGAACCTTGGTCAAAAGTTTTTCTCCGTACCAATTCCACAAACATATGTGATCATCACCTCCCCCACTAATCAAAAGGCTGGAGTCAAATTCAGGAATGTGCATACTAGAAACAAACTCACGATGACCGAACAACCAGTTCTTCACAACGTAAGCTTTTGGATAATTTGACACTCTGATATGCTCATCTCTGTCACCTGTTAAAATAAACTGTTTTGAGTCATACCTTGCAACTAAGACCTCGCTCAACATTGACACATGGCCCAAGATAGGCTTCAAAGCCTTATCACTAACTGCAGGCTCGGCATCTATTTCGATTGTGTAAACGTCGCCAAACTTGTCTGCCACAATCAAATTGTTGTCGAAGTCGAATGAAAGAGCGCAAGGGCGTTTAGGGAACACCTGGCGCTTAATGAGCTTCAAGCAGTTTGATTTGTCAGAAAAGTCAAGCTCGAAGATAATTGCAGCTTTGTCGCTGTCAGTAGTTCCTACAATGTATCTTTCGTCCCTAGAAAGATTCAAGGATCTTATGTAGTTGTACATTGGAGGTGCACCAGGTCCAGGCAAAGGCACTTTGGGAGGTTGGCTCGGAGTCAAATTAGAGTTCTTTAACTTCTTCGTTGGCGGCTCTTGACCGACTCCAGATTCGACCTCGGTTGTGGCAGATGCCTCTTTCTCCTTATGCATTTGGTCTACCTGTTGTTGTTTCCACTCAAAAACATCCACAGTGTCCTCCCAGGAACCAATGACATCGCCACTTTCAACATTGAAAACTTGTAGATGATTCTTGACTGTTACGAACAATATACTTCCTTCAGCATTGCTGACAACAATTTGAAATGGATGCTTCATCTTGGCCGAACCCTTCGTTACCCCGTCAAAAACATTTTTAATGAAAAGTTTCAGAGATGCCACACGTGATCGATGCGCTTCTTAACTACTTCTTTATAAAACCCCAACCATTCAGCCAAGCAGCAGACACAGCAGTTTTGACCGATTCCCCTGTTTGCGTTATTGAACTAACTTCCAGTGGTACATCCTCGACGCTTGTTGCGCTTTTCAAGGATTCCGGTTCATCTTGTACATCGGATTTTGGTTCGGGATGCGACTCCAAAAACCTCTGTGCCTTTGAACTGGTTGCGCTTTCTTGTTGTAGTACCGGTCTCAATTTGAGATTATTGAAAAAGTAGGAGATGTTTTTCAATGCCTGATTATTCTCTGGTATATCTACTCCGACGTGTTTTGGATCCGCAAAGTTGAAAATAAATTCGTCTGCCATCGAATTCCAAATTTTGAAGTTATTTGAGTGCTTCCATACATCAATGAACTTTTTATTGAAAAGGGACATATCCCCAAACAGTGGATTCGCATTTGCAGAATTGAAGCCCGGCGGGTTTTGCTTAAATTTTTCTTGATACTGTGAAAACCGCATACACGCCACCATTGAGTTTATGTAGTCTTCGAATTGGTAACGTATGTGATCATCACTTCCTATAAACTCTTCAGTATGATCACCAATCTTCTCGATTAAAGAATTAATGAACTTTTTGTCGCAATGACTCAAAGATAACTCGTCGGGCTTTCCCAGGGGGTATGTAAGTTCATCAGTATCCAAGTTAATCAATAAATCAACTTTAAAAGCATCAGCTTGGTTAGTAAAGAGTAGGTTCGAGCATCCAATCATAAAACTTTCCACTGAAAGTTCGTCCAATTGCTGTAAGGGTAAATATGGATTCCAAAATGCCCCCTTGGTGTTAAATACTTGCAATGGCAACCCAAAAAATCGCAACATTGACTTTCGGTTATTAGTGTTTAATGAGTTTGGCTTGGTTAAAGGCCCATTCGTTTCGATAAAGTCAATCAAAGGACAGCCAGAGTTGTCCAAGTTATTAATAAGGTTTGGGACGAGAGAAATCAAATTATTCTGAAACTGAGTGAGCATCTCCAAGTTCGAGTTGGAGTATATTATAATCTTTTTGTCCAAGAGCATGCACTTAAAAATGGTTAAGAATTGGGTCTTAAACTTTAGTATTGACGAGCTCAACTTCAAATTAACAAAAAACTCTTCCTCGGCTGTTGAGATATTCTGCTCCAACCATATTCTCTCTATTGATCTTGATTCTTGGTTCTCGTCACTGTCCTTGAGAGACATATTAAGATTATCGAATAAATTCTCCAATATATCAGTGTTCTCAAACAGGTCCTGTTCAAAGTAGCTGCGGGTGATTATCAGAAGTTTCTCTTTGATTTTGGTAAATATAGGCTGCCCTCGAGCTATAACAACTACTGCCTTTTGTACAATCAGTCGCGTGATATCCTTGTTTGAATCTCTGGTTTCTTGTGACAAAGTACTAGTCTTCACTTGACGCACACATGAGCAACCAAACAACGTCTTTAAATGACGAGGGTCATACTGATAGCTGTTTAAGTCCGATGAATTGTCAATAGACACCTTATGCTTAAAATCGTAAACGAGGTTAAAATTGGAGAATGTCTCTTCAAACAAATGCAGTCCATCCGGTAAGGCCTGGAACAGAAGATTCTTAAAAAGCAGGGAAGTGTATTCGGGCGTGTAGTTTGAATGCCACCACTGTACCTCTGGGCCTCGTTGATGGTGAAAATCGACAACACAGATTGCAAAGATAGGCTCGTATGGCGACACCACTGGCGTCTTTTCTGGAGTTACGGGATCAGCCTTGATCTGTGCCGGCGATCCCGTATCAGCTCTCGATATCTGCGCTCCAGCCGCAGTAGTGTTCAAGGGAGACTTTGGTCGTTTGCCGCTAGGGCTTGATGTTCCACTACCCAAACGAATCGGGCGAAGAAACTCATTATCGCGCGACGTTGTGGACACACTCAGTCCAGACAGCAGAGATGCTGACGGCGGTGACGGTGGCCGGGAACCACGCTTGTTGCTCAAATTCGCCAAGCGCAAGGGCTTAATCATCAACTCCAGGGGGTCCAGAGTCGCTTTGGGCCGCTTACTTTTGTCTGGCGACACCGAAGCCAGTGCGGATCTGCTTATAGGCGGGGATACGGGCGCCAGTGCGGGCCACTCGCTAGTTGCATCACTTTCCAGTGAAACTTCACTCATATGCCACCCAACCTAGAATAGACGGGGCCAGAAATTGCCAATTTTCTCAGGCAGTTAGTGGTGGTGTCAAGAGCACGACTTGAAGGAGTCGGGGTGGCGCGATTATGATCCTGAGCCGATGTTGAGCCGCGTGGCTGGTTCACTGTCTAACACCTGAGCGACAGCCAGCTGGTTCGCTGTCACACTCTGATAATTATCTGGTAGCGCATTTCGCTTACTTAATCCTACAAGGGCTGTGAAGGCAACCCTGACGAGGGGCGATAACGAGCCACAGACAACGACTAGGTAATGATTGAGCTTGGTAAAGAGTTCCCCGCAGAGGTTGTTTTCCAGCACGTCCCGCTTCGGCTTTCTGGCGAGGCGGACCCACTTGCTTGTGAACTTCCGCAGGCGCTCGCTGTGGACAAGGTACTTGCCGGGCTCGGGCCAGGGGAGCGTCTTTTGGTGGTGCTGGTGCCGGGAGCGTTTACCCCAACATGCACGGCGAACCACGTTCCACCATACTTGACTGAACTTGAGCGCTTGCGGTCCCAGCTGCGGGTGGGAGCTGTGATTGTGTTGTCTGCTGCAAACGATGCATTTGTGATGAATGCGTGGGGTAAGCTCTTGATCGCGCAGACACTTGGCGCGTCGGCTCCCAAGGGTCAGGTCCCGGATGTCTACTTTGCTTACGATCCACGTGGCCAGTTTGGGTTCGCTCACAAGTTGGCGGTTGACGCTGGGCCCATGGGTGTGCGTGCTGCTCGCTATGCCTTGGCCGTGGAGAGCGACAGGAAAGTGGTGTACTTTGGTAAGGAGGAGAAACGGGTTGTCGAAGCGAGCGGGGTGGATGCAGTAATAGCTAAGTTATAGGCGTAGAGAAGAATACAGCAGTCGAATCACCCGTGGAACTGTGTAGGGCTTGTGCACCTAGCAAGGTGCAAACGCGCCTAGAAATGTCAGTAAGCGCCCGGAAATTGACTTGTAGAGAGACTGACGATGTTCACGGTAGTACGAACACCTCTGGGCAGTGGGTAGTGCGCCCCCAATAATACTGCAAGGCCGAAACTGTTGTGCACCATGGCATTGGCATGTGTCTGCGGATTTTAAGCCATTTATGGCAGGAGGCTAGATTTCACAGAATCCGAGGAAATGAGATGAATCGACATGAATTGAGCGGGATTGGTCTGCAGTAGAATCTATCTGGAAGTAGTTATTTGATCGTGCGCAGTGTAGCCGGCCAGGTTTTAGGTGAAACCACGCCTGTATTTAATGCAGGTACTAGTCTCGGACCAGGTCCGAGGGACACGTAAAGTGTAATCAATTAGGGCGGAGAAACGATATCAGTCGGTCTGGGCCCCACCAGTGGAACAAACCAGTGGACCAGGTATACGATGAGATCATATCCGAGACAGCATGGGATCCCGGAACCCCGTGAAGCCAATCCAGCAATGCGGTTCATGCGAGGTTGCTTGCCGATACAACGCTCAAGCTGGAACACGTTTCTCACCTTCATTCTCGTCTACACCTATTCTACTCAACGTCAGAGCACCCACTCAAAAGCGGGTCACACGGCAATATATTTTTAAAACCTAGCTAATCACAACTCACCAGAGGCCTCAATGGTGAGTCTGGCGCTGGTAGTACCGGACTGGGTACCATAAGACTCAACCTTGGATACGACATCCATACCCTCGGTAACCTCACCAAACACAACGTGTTTGCCGTCCAACCAGGGGCAGGCAATGGTGGTGATAAAGAACTGGGAACCGTTGGTGTTGGGACCGGCGTTAGCCATCGACAACAAACCGGGCTTGGTGTGTCTGACAGCAAAGTTCTCGTCAGCAAACTTGTCACCGTAGATTGACTTACCACCGGTACCGTTACCGCGGGTAAAGTCACCACCCTGCAACATGAACTGGGGGATCACACGGTGGAAAGCAGAGCCGGCGTAGCCAAAGCCCTTCTCGCCAGTGCAGAGAGCACGGAAGTTCTCGGTGGTCTTGGGGACAACATCCGAGTAGAGCTTGAAGACAATTCTGCCAATGTTTTGGCCGTTGGCCGCGATGTCAAAGTAAACCTTGGAAGACATGATAAGGAGCTAGTGGCTGTCGACGTTTCGGAAACTTTTGAATATATAGCCTATTTTTCACAGCTTATGTAATCTTCTATGGAACAAAATGGAAGCAACAAAATTTTTCAACGGCAAGTATGGGCCACGCTGCCCTCAGATGCTCCGCTAGCAAACCTTAACGATACTTGAGACTTACCACGGCTCTCAATTCACCCACCATGTCATCAACTAGACTCAACCAGCCGAGCCTGAACACTTGATGTGATGTCATATGTGTCACGTGATAAACGTGGTCGCTTATTATATACTCGGTCACGTGATCGGTCTTACTTTCCCTCTCGTGGCATGCGAGTTGCAATAGGCGTCAGCCCTGTTTTTATTTGACTTTCTTGGCTCATTTGTTTCGGTGCAGAACTGCTGCATAGCAGATAGTAACGAGACGAGGTGTATAGGATTGTTCTGCGTGATTAATTTCAGTTCCGACCTCCGCCTAAGCCTGGGATGCGTCTTACTATATATGTGAGAGCATCCCCAGGGTCATCAATAGGCGGTCATGACAGCACAACTTCCCTCACTGCCGCCATCTCGATCGCTGGAGCTCATGTGGTGGGTCGTGGACGATGTTCTCTCCAGGACCCTCTTTCTGCCATACATTCATACCTCCGTACTAGGCATCATTATTCTTTGTGGCATGGTGAATAGCAGTATGGCGTTGGAGAAAATACATCACACATCTAATGGGCCCGAAACCTTATGGAGTCTAGTATACACAATATTCACCCTTGCCTTCTTGCTACGATTCCTGGGATTCGGCACGAACTGGTTGAATCTGCGTCCCAGGGACACTATCTTGTGTCTCTGCCTAGGCGGCTTCACGGTGTTTTCTCTCGCCTCATCGCACCTGTTGTTGTGGGATAATTCTTTGGGCGTGGCAGCGCGAGCGATGCTTGCCGTGCATCTTGTGCTTGCATACGTCGGCTGCGCCTCAACTTTACAAGATAAAAAATCGTTAGGTGCATGCACGGACTATCTACTTACAATTCCAATGGCACAAGCACTATTTTATACGCCTGCGGCTCCAAGGGGAGTTACAGGACCTTGTCTTGTTTATGCCTGGGGTGTTTCGCTGCTAGTCACAAAGGTATACGTGTTGCATCAATTTGTGCTTGACCGTCTACATCAAATTAATGAAGACCAACCTTTAGGACGGAAGGAGGGTATTTCCAAGCCAACCGCCTATAATACGAAACTGTCATCACGCCTTCAACGCAGCGCCGTTTGCGCAGCAGCCTGCTTCGCCTTGTTGCTGGCAGACGCCCTATCTATAATTAGCATCACGTGAAGCTTGAATTCCGGGCTTCATCCACGTGGCATATATAATATTACATCACGTGTACCTAGCAAAGCTGTAGCTAAAAAAGGTGCTTAGTGCCGATGAAGGAATAACGTCCGCTTCGGGTACATTGTTGTCAAATGTAGTCTCTGTATCGGCCGGATGCACATCGTCGTCCGAGTCCGTACAAGGATGATCAGATTCTGAATCTGACGACGACACAATATGTGTGATTGGTGCCAAGAATTCGGCCTCAGACTCCGAGTCTGAATCCGAGTCTGAGCTTCCCGACTTTGTGTCAGAATTGCTATCTGATTCACTTTCAGAGCTGCTATCGGAAGATGCAGAGGATGTGCTTGTCGTGTTGTTTGGCCCAAGTGTATAATCCGACTGATTTGGGTGATTAGAATCCCAAGCTTTTGTCATATTGTCTGGTTGGGCTTGGCCGTTACGCTTAAAGGTGGAAGAACCATAGTTCGTACCTAGCAGAAAATCGGATATACCTTCCCTCTTCTTTGATTTTATTTGATGTGCTTCCTTTGATCCATCTTCTGCGAGTGTTGTATTCGACTCGGGAAATATCCCTTCCTTTGAGTCGTCCCACACGACGTCGATCATCCTATTCTCTTGCATCATCCGATTCTTTTCAATTTGAGCTTCCTCATTAATTGTAGTACATTGATCATACATGTCTTCATCCTTGATCATACTGACTACCTGTTCATTTGCCCCTTCTTCTTCCTCTTTCTCTTCATCAGTTTCCTCATCCTCCTCATCTTTGTCCTCCTCATTGTGATCTTCTGAATCAGTCATACTCATATCCGTCTTTGGCACACTCGACCGGTTGTCTGTATCCACATCCATCACATCTTCCTTGTCTATGAAATTTACCCCGTCTATTTCTACCTTTCTTTCTTTCCTTCTCGCCCTCAATTCTTTCTGTCGCCTTCTTCTCATTTTAAACAACTCCAAATCTTGAGCGTATTCGTTTGTCAATTCCTGATTCTCTCTCCTATACTCCCGCATCGCCGACTCAAGAGCCAAGTCCTCGTTATTCCAGAATTTCAAAATGTCATCAGTTTCCGTCTCGTTATAAAGCAAACCTTCAAGTTTGTTTGGTCTACTGGTAAGTAGCTTTGTCAAAAGGGCGTGTTCGTGCATTCGAGAATCGCGCATATCCTGATCCTCAAGCATTACATCTAGAGTTGTTGCAAGCTGTTCCAATACAGCAGCATGCGTCTCTAAATCATCCTCGTCCGTCTTGTTCGCCAACTTTGATATGTCCTGCACGCCAATCACGCCGGCCTTGTCTACTTCATTCCCACCATCAAATATAAAGCCACTGAAGGCGGGAGGAGGACTAATTATCCTCTTAAATCGCCTCCAGCGTGATTCAGGTTTGTCTGCTTGTGGAAGTTGCATGAACTGGCTTGAACCGCACGATCGTATATACTTTTGAAACTCGGGCTCGGGCATAATCCGGTTGTTGTTATAGTCATCGAGAACGTCAATTTTGAGTCGACCTGCAACGCCAGCCCAGTGATTGGTCCAGTTAAAGACGTCATCTGTCTGTTCCCCGTAGCCCAATGTGCGCAAATTCTGTCTCACTTCTTCGGGAGTGATTTCGTTACGTGATTCTCCATCGCATGATTTCCTATCGCGCATGCTTCCGTCGAGACTCACTTGGCTGTTAGTAATCTCGTTCTGTAACTTCAAAGTTTTTTGAGTAACAGTCATTAATCGCCCAGCCTGAATTTGCAATACCACCTTTCGAACCAACTGAACAATAACCTCCTCCAACAATATGGACAGTAAGTAATGCATGCTGGGAAATTTATCAAGAATATACTTTGATATATTAGTGCGCAGTGTAACTGTCGCAGAAATATCGTTGAGCATACTGTTGTTAATGAGCGCGCCCTCCCGGGGATGCTTGAAGAACCGGCGACTCTCATTCAGACTCAAGCACTGGTCTCGTACAGCCATCATCTCAGCCTGGACCTCTTCGAGCTTCAAGTACGTGCTGCTCATCTCATATGCTGCAGGAATGTCAGAGTATTTCAAGAGGCGTCGGTGGGGATGCTGCGGCAACTTCCAGACGCGTGTCTTGCCCAGCTGCAGGTAGCGGTAACGCCTGGGCTTGATAATTGTGCCGCGTCTGAGACGCTCAAGTTCTTTCTGAAGCGCATGGTAGTACCCCAAGATCTCGGCACGAGACTTTTGGGGTAACCGATCTTGTATCACGTCAAGACGATGTATCGAACAACGCGAAAGCGCTCCAAAAAATGTCTCCTTCTCCGCTGCAGTCCAGTACAGACCAGGGTACCGATCCAGTCGCCTTCCGTAATACAGTCTTCCGTCATGGGTAATTCTTGATGCCGCTAGCGGCGCTGCCTCGGAGAAGACCGCGTCTTTCAGACCAAAGAAGTCCTTGACATGCAGATTGTAAAAGTCTAGGTAGTTTACATTACCACGAAACTGCGAAGGGTTATGCTTCCTCTTGTGCTTTTCCTGCCCCTCCTTTATGGTCCCAGTCATTGCCCCTTGTTTATTTTCCCCCTCCTTTCTCGCCTCCTCCACCTTGACGCCGCAAGGGTCCTCTGAAGCCGCCAATTGACCACCTACCTGACTCTTGCGCTCTGCGTAATCCCTTTCTACACCAGTTACACTCTTACCACTGGCTTCTTCGGAAACGGTACCGGTACCAGCAGGACGACCACTCATTGCGTGCCCGTGCTTGTCTAGGCCCGTGGCCATCGCGCGTACTTTAAGATCAATTTTCCGCTACTGTGGATGCAAAAAAGGTCTATTCAAAGTATATACGGCAAGAAAAGCATTTGCAAGATTTCATTAGTGGTCATGAGTTAGTGAGCGGATGGTAAGCTCGGCGATCCTTCAAGGACCGCCGGGTGCTAGCTGGCAAGTCTGGTCAGCGCCATCTTGACTGTTACTTCATCGTCAAAGTCTGTATCTTCCCACTCATCCTCACTGTCGTGCTTGAACGGCTGGAGTATTTGTGGCAAGAACCGCTTAGGTTCATCTGCGTCTGCCTCAGCCTGTGGCACTATCGCACGCAGAGCCGCAGCGCCCACATCATCCTCCTCCACGCCATCGTCCTCCTCCGAGTCGTCCAATAAGTGAACATACTCTTCAGGAACCAATCCGTTTTCGTTGCTAACTGGATCTTCAGCAACGAGCCAGCCTTGTCCGTGCCTGTACAGTATCCAAATGACTTGGCCTTCTCTTAACGCCACCTCGTTATCATTCTCAGGTTGAAACTCAAAAAGCGCAACTGCTCTCTTATTTATTTCGTCTGACGGGCTCACGAGCGGATACGCCCCATCTGATGGCACCATATTGTCGTCATAGGAACCTTCACCAAACCTCGCGTCACGAGACGCGTTTCCAAATTCGTCGGTCTCGTCGGTCTCGTCATCATCAAAGTCGTCATAGTCGCCTTCGTCTTCCTCGTCATCGCTCTCGGTGCTACGTAGTCCCTGTACAAAATCACCACCGTCGTAGAGTAGCGGCTTGGGGAACGTGCCTGTGCGTAGTGGATCGCCAAGAGAATACCCATAATCTATCACCAGCGTGTTCGGGGGAAACAACGGATGTAACCGCGCTCGACGGGTAGTGCTCGAGCTTATAGCATCAATCACAAGTGATCCGGGTGGTGGGCACGTACTCGCCTCGTTTTCTGCTTGTTTGTTTTGGATGTCCTTCGACTCCATTCGATGCCGCCTCCTCTAAGTAGTTGCCCTCGCACTTTGTCTGGTCTATTTTTCGTCTCATATCTAGCACCAAAACCATAAGGACGCGTTCCGCACTAAAGACTACGTGAGATATAACATACCCGCAGAAGTCAGCAATGAAATCAAAGGGAAACCGAGGGAGTATGCTGTCAGAGAAAGACCGGGCGCCATAGGGTTCCTAGATCCTAGAGCAAGACATAGAATCACAAGTCCAAAAACTTGAAATTGAAGACAGAAAAATGGCTGTGCTTGTTTAAAGGCGAGTACTACCGCTCTGGCTTGGCCCTCATATCGGTACCTGGTCCTGAAGATGTTTCGTCGGCCTCGGTGCCATGATCGCCCAGCGTTCCCAAATCTAAACTATTGACTCTTTATTATGTAATCGAGTATATAAAAAAAACTCATCGAGAAGGTGACGAGGAAATAGACGCTAGCATGGACGCATTGGAGGAGCAAGCCCAGGAGCTTGAGGTTCTTGAGTCGATCTACCCTGATGAATTTGTGAGAGAGAACGATACAAATTTTAGCATTCGCATCGAGCTCGATACTCCCAGTACTCGCAAGCATGCGTTACTTTTGTCGGTGCTGTATCCCCCAGCGTATCCCGAGGTTGTGCCAGAGATTGAGGTGAGCGTCGCTGAAACGGAGAACGATCTGGACTCCGAGCCGGACTCGGATGAGGAGAAGGATGATGACGAGATGCGCGAGCAGAAGCTTGCGTTGAACATGGCAGAACAGGTATCGTACACGCGTCCAGACTTGATGGAGCTCCAGACCAAGTTGTATGAGGAGGCAGAAGCACAATTGGGTATACCGATGGTCTTTGCGTTAGCAACACAGCTCAAGGACGAGGCAGAAGCTTTATTTGTGCGTCTGTTGGCGCAGCAGCAGGCGGCATACGACCAGCGTTTTCGCGAACGCGAGGCCCAAGAGCAACAAAAGTTCAACGGAACCAAGGTGACAAAGGAGTCATGGCTCGAATGGCGTGCTAAGTTTAGGGCGGAGATGCAAATTGATGAAAAGGAGAAAGCCAAGCTCGAGGCGATGCATAATGGTAAGCTTAGTGGGCGCGTGATTTTCGAGCGCGGATTGGCTGGAGACGAAGATGTGGCGGACGGGATGGAAAAGCTAGAGGTGAGCTGAATTATTCATGTGAGGTAAAATACTGCGAGCTTTAGGCAAGTGGCTAAATTGATGAATAGAAACGGTCCGTGCTAGGAAAACTAGTATATGCCCCCACGCTACTGCTAGTTGTGGTGTCAATTAGTGGGCATCCCGTCTTCAAACGATTATTCCTTGACATAACCTCTTTTGCTAACCCTTAATTATTAGCTGTTGCCGAAGCGTCATATCTTGGCTTCGGTGATAAGTTGATGAAAGAATCACTGAAAACAATAAGGTATTAAAAGAGAACCTTGGAAAAGGTTATGATTATGAACTCTGAGACTTTTTCGGAACGCATCAAGTTTACGAAGTTCCAGATTTAATCTCGGATGACGAGAAGGAGGTGGCCGAGAAACCTGAGAGATGTAGATGTCTAAAGTGGGAACACGATTTACATAACACTCGGTTCTCTGACATTGAGCCAAATTTAAAAATTGTTAATAAATTGGCTAAAGCGTTTATAGACACGCTCTTGCAGGGACGAACTCACCGCGAACTTGTCGTTCGGTTGCTTTACTATTCTGTCGACAGCATGCTTCTCACATTTGAAGATCTCGTTGGTCAATTCGCTACTTCTGACACCTTGGTTTTATCATTTTTCATAGGCCAGAGAAGAATTGAGAGAGTTATGTGTTAAAGTCATTGCAAGAGTGACTATAACACGCCATCCCAAAAGATATCCCGAGTTAATGCAGATACGCTGAGACAACATTGTGAAGAACAACGGCAGTATCATGGATGGGAGAAGTTAGTTTTGGGTGAAAACATATATTATAGTAACGTGAAGGTCGTGGTTATTGCACGTTCAATACCCACACTGCATCCATCTGGCAAGGGTATCTTACACCTCACAGATAAAGATGTAGCACCACGTAACTCATTCAAAAGTATAAAGAGGATCTGCTCCACCCAGATCTCACTAGGAGAGCAGCTGCAATACTACTACAAGAAGAGTATATTCGACCCAATGCGACATACATAGTTCATTAAACAACAACAGTTCCAGTTCTAGACTGTAACATTCTTTAAAGGACGGAACTGTGCATAACAAGAAATAGCTGTCGTCGTTGATAGAGTACAGTGTACGAAAATAGGCACGACAGCTGTGTACTGGTTACTTGCGCAAAACTGAATGATTACGTATTGCTAATCAGCACCTTGCGGATGAAGCTTTTGATTTATTACAGTTTTCTATATCTATTAAGGCGGTATGGTGCCTCGAATAACCTACGCGTGAGTCTTGGTACTTTGATATTGTCTGATACTTTTATGAGGCTTGGTATTGCCACGCCTCTTACTTTTATGAGGCTTTCTGCGGGCATGTGTCTGGGTATTGCCTCGAATCTTGGTATTCCGGGAGTTATTGTATTCCGCGAGCTGGTATTTCGCGAGTCTTGTATTTCGCGAGTCTTGTATTACGCGAGTCTTGGTACTTCGCGAGTCTTGTATTTCGCGAGTCTTGGTATTCCGTGATGCTAGGCGTTGCCCAAGTCTTCTGATTGCTTCATGGTGGCGAATGTGGCGGGTCATGCCGAGAATACCTACAAGAAGCAGCATGATATGATATATAAAGGTCTTCATTCTCTATTCTAAGGTCACTGTAACAGCATCATGAGGTTTTCAATCGTATCACTCTACGCGATTGCTTTTGCTGTGGGAGTCAAATCTGCACCAGCTGGAGATGTAGAAAATAGTTGTGAATGTTCTGGACTAGCAGGAGAAGCAAGCAAGTGTGAGTTTGAGTGTATCAATGAAGCGGTCAAGGAAGAACAAATTATTGGCAGCTCAAACGTGGCAAACCCCGTCTCCTTGGTAGGGATGCATTTCTACGGTAGGCGCTCAGAAGCGTTAGAGGCTCTTGATAGGCGCCCATGCGAGATTGACATGGTCACAGACGAGGATCATAGACGTTGGGATGCGCTCCTCGACATGTTTGATCCGAATTTTGATGAGCTCGCCGACGAGCTTGAAGCGGGTCGTCATAACCGCCCAGAAGTGGTAATTGACTGGTTGTACCAAAGCTACGATATCTCTTTTATCTCGAGCATAATAATCGGAGATGATGTGCTTGCACTTGCGTTACGAACAGCCGTGCTCAAGAAACTAAAAGATTTTTCATTTCTACCACTATTTGTGGAGGCAATTAGTCTGCATACAGACTTTAAACGATTACTTCTTGAAGTAAGCTTTGTTGCTTATCGGAAGTTATTAGTTATTGCCGAAAAGTCGTATCCAGAATTCGGTGCCAGTGTTGATAAAAGGATCACTGAAAACATCAAGCTATCGAAGGAGTACCCTTGGGTAACTAAGAATTATAAACCCTGGAACATTTTCGAAAGTAGTATGTTTTACCAAGATTACGATTTAGTCTCAGAGGACGAGAAGGAAGTGGCCGTCAAACAAGTGTGTGCTAGATATGTAAAGTGGCGATTCGACACGCGTAGAAACCTGTTCTCGATAATAGAGCCGACGTTTAAAAGCGATGATAAATTGGTTGAAGAGTTTATAGATACGATCTTGCATGAACCCACTCACCGCGAACTTGCCCTTCGGTTGCTTTACGATGCTGTCGACAGCACGCTTATCAGATTTGGCGATCTTGTTAGTGTGTTCGCTGCTAGAGACTCCTCGGCTTCAACATTTTTCAAAGCAGTTGTGGCCAGACCAAACTTGAGAGAGTTATGCGTTAAAGTCATTGCAAGAGCGACTCGATCAATGCACCGCAGCAGATATTACAAGTTATGGTGGATGAGCTAAGACAATGATGAGGAGAAGAACGGCAGTATTATAGATGGGAAAAGTTAGTTTTCGGTGAGAATATATAGTTTGTAGAGTCAAGACTTGAGAGAAATTAGACAAAAGACCGACGCATAAGGGCAGCATCACAGGTGGGGTACCTTCTTCACCAAGATTTCTGCCGTGGGAAAGTCCCAAGCCTTCGACTGCAGTGAAATTATTTGTCACCAGTTCGCTAATGACCAAATCCTAATGAGAAGGGCTGTGGTCATTGCACGTTCAATACTCACACTGCATCCATCTAGCAAGGGTATCTTACACCTCACAGATAAAGATTTAGCACCACGTAACTCATTCAAAAGTATAAAGAGGATCTGCTCCACCCAGATCTCACTAGGAGAGCAGCTGCAATACTACTACAAGAAGAGTATATTCGACCCAATGCGACATACATAGTTCATTAAACAACAACAGTTCCAGTTCTAGACTGTAACATATTTTAAAGGACGGAACTGTGCATAACAAGAAATAGCTGTCGTCGTTGATGGAGTACAGTGTACGAAAATAGGCACGACAGCTGTGTACTGGTTACTTGCGCAAAACTGAATGATGACGTATTGCTAATCAGCACCTTGCGGATGAAGCTTTTGATTTATTACAGTTTTCTATATTTATTAAGGCGGTATGGTGCCTCGAATAACCTACGCGTGAGTCTTGGTACTTTGAGATTGTCTGATTCTTCTATGAGGCTTGGTATTGCCACGCCTCTTACTTTTACGAGGCTTTCTGCTGGCATATGTCTGGGTATTGCCTCGAATCTTGGTATTCCGGGAGTTATTGTATTCCGCGAGTCTTGTATTTCGCGAGTCTTGGTACTTCGCGAGTCTTGTATTTCGCGAGTCTTGGTACTTCCATGACGCTGGGCATTGCTCCAAGTCTCCTGATCGCTTCTTGGTGGTGAATGTGGCGGGTCATGCCGAGAATACCTACAAGCAACAGCATGATATGATATATAAAGGTCTTCATTCTCTATTCTAAGGTCACTGTAACAGCATCATGAGGTTTTCAATCGTATCACTCTACGCGATTGCTTTTGCTGTGGGAGTCAAATCTGCACCAGCTGGAGATGTAGAAAATAGTTGTGAATGTTCTGGACTAGCAGGAGAAGCAAGCAAGTGTGAGTTTGAGTGTATCAATGAAGCGGTCAAGGAAGAACAAATTATTGGCAGCTCAAACGTGGCAAACCCCGTCTCCTTGGTAGGGATGCATTTCTACGGTAAGCTCTCAGACGGGTTTGATTCTGATATTAATGTGCTCCCAGAAGAGCTTGAAAGGGGTTATGATGTGCCCCCAGGCGGCGATCCTGGAATGTATCTTGATGGGGGCCCAGAAGAGTTTGTTTATGATGAGTCCAAAGGCGAGTATGTAATGGCTTATCAGCCCATAGACGGATTTTCTTCTGGTCGGGATGAGCACCCAGACGAGCCTAACGTAAATATTGACAGGTTATGCCGAGAGTACGATGTCTCTGATATCTCATTCATGATAAACCGAGATGATGTGCTTGCAAATGCACTAAGAAAAGCTGTGCTCAAGAAACTAAGCAATTTGTCGCTTCTACCACTATTTGTGGAGGCACTTCGTCAGCATGCTGACTTTAAACGATTACTCCTTGACCTAATTTATTATCGCCCTTCTTTAGGTAAATTTGCCAAAATAGCATACCCTGGCTTCTATGCCAGCGTTGATGAAAGAATCATGAAAAACTTCGAGTTATCGACGGAGTACCCTTGGGTAACTGATAAACATGAACCCTGGCACTCTAACTTAAATCGTGGAGCATTCAAAGATCCAGATTTAATCTCGGATGACGAGAAGAAAGTAGCCGAAAGAGAAGAGAGACTAAGGAGTCAAAAGTGGGAACACTGTTCGGATCACATCCAGTTCTCTGACATTGAGCCGAATTTTAGAAATGATGTTATATGGGCTGAAAAGTTTATAGACACGATCTTGCAGGAGGGCACTCGCCGCGACCTTACCCTTCAGTTGGTTTACGATGTTATCGACAGCAAGCTTATCCCATTTGACCCACTCATTGAGATGTTCGTTACTTATGATAATTGGAGTGCACCATTTTTCAAAGCAGTTGTGGCCAGAGAAGACTTGAAAGAGTTATGTGTTAAAGTCTTTGCAAGAGTGACCAGAACAGTCAATCCCAAAAAATATGCCGAGTTATTGCGGAAGTATCAAGTCAACGTTGAGGAGGGCAACGTAAGTATCTAGGATGTGAGAAGTTAGTTTTCGATGAGAATATATAGTTTTTAAGTAATGTCAAGAAATGAGAGAAATTAGACAGGAGACAGACGCATAAGAGCGGTGGTACAGGGGGGTACCAATTCGGTAAGATTCTTATTGTAGAAAAGTCTCAAGCCTTCTACTGCATCGTATTTTTTACTAGTTGGCTAATAACCAAATTCCAATAAGGGTCGTGGCCATTGCACGACCAGTACCCACACTTTCTCCTAGCAAAGGTATCTTACACCTCACAGATAAAAGTGTGGTGCCACGTAACACATTCAAAAGTATATGTAGGATCTGTTCCGCCCAGATTTGACTAGGAGAGCAGCTGCAATACTACTACAAAAAGAGTATATTCGAGCATAAGCAACATACACAGTCAAACAAGAACAGTTACAGTTCCAGATTGTAACATTATTTAAGTGACAGAGCTGTGCATAATGAGAAATTGCAGTCGTCGTTGATGGAGTACAGTGTAGGAAAGTAGGACCGTCAACTGTGTATTGGTTACTTGCGCAGAACTGATGGAAGACCTATTGCTAATCAGCGTGAAGGGTGCAGCTAATCTCGGAGTGGCAGCAAAATATACAGCACTGTTAGTATAGGCACCGTATGAAACCTAATCGATGAAAAAAACTGTAGCATCTGTATAAGTGTCATGGATTGACGGGGATAACGTTGATTTGGCCGTTTGTGCCTAAAAAGGTTCGGAGTTGCGGGCGGCTTGATAATAGTAGTCGCGATCGAAAAGTGGCGGTTTATGCAAATATGACGCTTATTGTATATGTGTGCTCTCGCAAAATACGAAGACGGATGCAACAAGAATTGAATGCCAGGAGATAAGGTAATTGGCCTAGCAGCAGATTAGATAAGGGCATTGTGGGTTGCGATTTGATCGCGACTAGGCGGATAGAAAATCTAAATGTGCTGACGCGTCTCCGAGTCGGAGCCTGCAGAACTTTCAGGTGATAAGCCCAGTCACTTCAGGACTAGGTATGTGGGGGGTCGTACAGGTTAGTGGCTGCTATGATTACTGTGATGCTCGGAGAGATGGCGACGATTGAGGCGTTGGCGATCCCTGGGAGCAGATGCGCCTTGGATACAGTATCAGGAGCAGCCTCGGTCTCGGGATCGGGATCGGGATCGGGATCGGTATCGGAATCAGTCCCGGGATCTTGAAGTAAGTCAATCAATCTTGAAATCCGATTAGTCTTGATCCCTTTTCTCCAAATATCTCAGTCCTCGTTCATATCGCTCCTCAATCACCTCGCTCCTCTAATTTCTAACATGCTCCGGTCGTTATTGCGATTGTACGTATCGATTAAGTAACAATCCTGTTGGGATTGCCCCTGACTACTCCCGAAATTGGTACATAGATAATACAGTCCCTTGCAAGTGACGTCTAACGACTGGATAAGGATTTTGCATTCGTAAAGTGATAAGAATGGAGTCCGGTACGGAGCAGAGGCAACTGCGCTCCGTGGTGAGGGATAAAGCAAGAATCTTGCGGCCTAGGCCGGAAACAAAGGCCTTCAGCCCACTACCAAACAAAGTACATTTTTTAAATAGGGAGCGCAGAAAACCACGATGGAACAACAAAAGTAGTAGAGGTGCAGAACGATACCCCAGCTATTATTATCGACGAGAGCGCGATGCAGCACCGCTAATGCTTCTCATCGCCAGAAGAGTGTGTGAGTGAACCGGGCTGTGCAAACACAGCCCGGGGGCCATGCTGGCCGGCGAGCAATTTCCTGTTCCAAGCTATTGAGCAAACAAAAATAAAACAAGGTGGAGGGAAAAACCCTGAACAACTCAATAATCAAACAAAGCAATTACGAGGGTACAACCGTTTCCATCCCTACAGCAAAGTAGCCGCAACCGGCCAGGTTCAATAAAATAGACAATTTAGCAACTCTGTCGAGGGCATCGATCCAGGTCAACGACTCCGTTGGCTGGCTTGATTTACGACTACCCTATTGTGACCGGAAACGCGTGAGGCATTTTTTTTGTTTCCCCGCCTGTCAAAATAGCCCCCTTCGCCGGCTTTAAAAATAGAACGTCACGTGCATGTATTATCTAAGCGCCTCAAGGCCAAATATGCCAATCGTGCATTCAAAGCTTCAGGGCCTGGAGGAGCGGTGACGCCGGTGCTGTACAGTTTAGGGGTTAGGAGTAGGAGTAGGTATCGAATACGGCTCTAGTTGGTATTATTATGTATATGCGATGTGGTGTTTCGTAAAATCTGTTAAAAGATATCCTCCATGAAGAATTCTCGCTTGTCCAGGCGGGTAAAGAGCGGCGTCCCATGTAGCGTAGGAAACTTGCCCTGTCCCTTATTGTGTTGAATTTTGGTGTCGCGCGCCGGCAACCAGGCGTCCGCGAGATCTCCCTCCTCGTCTGCAAAAGCATCCTCCTCGCGATCGTCCGAGTCGGACAGCGCCTCCGATAATTCGGGAACAACATGTATGCGCGCTGCAGCGCGTCCCGTGCCCAAGTCTAGCGTAGGCGGTGGCACCGCAATTGTGCGTGGCACCGCCAGGCCAGCCGGCTCCACGCTCTCGTCGTCGCCGTCAGAGTAGAGATAGTAGTCGTCCGAGTCCGACCAGTCGGAATCGTCGTTGTCCGAGCTCGAGCTCTCTGGCAGCGTGTAAAGGACGCCGCCAGGCGCAACAGAAATCTCAAGACCCTCGTCCGAGTCGCTCTCGTCAGAGTCCGAGTCCGAGTCCAGCAGCACCTCGTACTCGCTCGTGCTCGTGAGCGTCGCCTCTGGCCGCTGCGGCAACGCAAACCGCACGTGTGCCGGTTCGCTGTACTGCTGCTGCACACTCTTGACCCGCAAGGCCGTGATGTCGTCCATCAACCTGTCCAACATGTTAGCCTGCAACACGAGCGACCGCAAGGTCGCCACAGGACTCTCAGCCTCTCGCATGAGCTTAGCACGCACCTTGTGCGCCATCGCCGTCGTCTCTCTGAGCGATATCGTCTCCCTGGGCGACATCGTTACTGCCTTGACCTGAGCGCCCCCTGGGTCGCCACCACCATATATACAAAACAAGTTTGTCACCACTCTTAGTCATCCTCCCGAACGGTAGTAAGCCCGGCCAGATTTTGCCGCCGACCGCCGCGACCCGATCCGACGCGCGGCTCGCAGCAAGGCCCTGAGAATAGCCGTCACCCTTCGGGGGCTTAGCGCGAATAGGCGCTGCACGACCAGGCGCTGGGTCGGAGGTAGCGCGGTACGCGCCTTCCGTCTATTAGTCAGGCGCCCTGGGGCGGGAACAAAGCCCATCGCGCCGATAAAGAGTCATCGGGACGGTCTTCCGTGGTAAAACACTTGCTGTCACAATGGACGCCCGCCAGGGCCTAGGCTCTCGCGAGCGTGGGGTCGGGTTACCGTCGGGCGACCCGACCGGGACCAACGGCTGGACAAGCGGCTGAGAAGGATCTGGGTTTGACAGCAGTGACGTCGCCAGGCGTCACTGTAGTCTGTAGCCCGCCAGTCTGTCTGTCTGTCTGTAGGACGTGTGTCTTCTGTCCAGGACGTCGGGGACGTCCTGGGCGTGGCGGCTATGCGCTGCTGCCGTCTATGCATCCACTGCAGTGGCCTGCAGTCCAGCGTATCGGCCCCCATCATCCAAAAGGCGGGGAGAGATGGCTACAAGAGATGGCCAGGCCAGATGGGCCCAGAGGAGGCCTGGTGCAGACATGCCAGATGCAGGCTGTCCGCACGTAGGTCCATGTAGCGGGTCTAGACGTGGGGGGAGCAAAGGGCCGGTGGCCGTGGCTGAAAGGGGCAGAAGGGGGAGCGGAAAAGAAAATAGGTGTCCGGCATGGAGGACTGCGCTTCCAGAGCATCGCGATCTGGTCCGAGCCCTGTGGAAGTAGGTCTGCGCCGTGAGTGTGCGCCGTGAGTGTGCGCCGTGAGTGTGCGCCGTGAGTGTGCGCCGTGAGTGTGCGCCGTGAGTGTGCGCCGTGAGTGTGCGCCGTGAGTGTGCGCCGTGTGATCTTGTGAGCCCTGCAAACTTTTGGTGTGAGCCCTGCAAAATTTTGGTGTGCACCTTGGTGTAGAGCCCTGTGGCGTCCCTGCCTGATGGCCGCATTGTCGCCGAGATTGTGACTTACGATGTGGCGATTTGGGCGTAGCATTAAAGAGGAGGGGTACGGTGTGGCGCCTATTCAGGCGTGTTCCCGGTCAATTGAAGGTGTGCGCGAACAAGCGGCATAGCAATAGCATTCAATTTGCTGTAGGACAATCGCGGAGCTTTCGGAAATCACGGACTTTGCGGCTTTAACGGATATGCCAGCCGCTGGCGCCGCGACCGGCTCGCACGCGTGATTCTCCAAACACTTTACGAGCGGCAACGGGCGGCTTTTCCGACAGCCGTTCTGAGGAATATGCCAGCCGTTTCGAGGGTCTGACAGCTGTTTTGCCGCTGGTCTAGTGACCAGCTTTTTGACGCTACAGTTTCCACTATATTTTCACTACATTTTCACACTACATTATCCAGTTCCTACATTATACATTTGCTATATTTTCAATTTCATTCTCCAACTCTAACATTCCCTCGTTCTCGTTCCCGTTATCATTCCCGTTATCATTCCCCATCGGTCGTGCGACGCGTAGCCCTTTCTTCCCTTACCCCGCTGTGCATCGTTGCGCCGCCTAAACTGCTTCCCCTTGTTCTCGCTACTCGCACAATAGTAACTACCCGCCCCATTCTCAACTTGCTACGTGACCCAACTCATGTTCTAGACCACGGCTGAATGGCGGGTGCAGAGTGCTAAAGTTAGCATCCCGGTCGGGACCGGGCATCAAACAGCCTCGGACTGGGCCTCGGACTGGGTGGCATCGGGGTAGTGCTCGGAAGGTTGTTTCGGGTTTTGGTACTCGGAAGGTTGTTTCGGGTGGTGGTACTCGGAAGGTTGTTTCGGGCGGTGGTACTCGGAAGGTTGTTTCGGGTGGTGGTAGCACCGCTAGTATTCCTAGTTACGTCACCGGAGATGATAGGATGAATAGAGTAGTTTTTGACGGGGATAGAGGAACGGTGGTATGTAACGATAATTAGCGGCGCATGGGTGATGAAGTGGAGTGGGAAAGCTCTTGCAAATGGGGTTGGGGAATGCTGGAATTTGATGGATGCTAGAATGGTGAATAGAGCGGTGGGAAATGCTAGAGAATGGGAGATGCTAGAGAATGGGAGGTGCTAGAAATTTCGTGAAGCGTGCAGCAGTATGAAGAGTAATTTAGTGAGAATGAAGCGTGATGAGACTGACAGATGAATGGTTGGAATGAAGTATATAGAATAGCGAAGAATAAAGGTGAAGAATAAAGGGTGAAGAATAAAGGGTGAAGAATCTGGGAGAATATTATGGAGTACATGTCTGTTATAAAAATGGAGGAACTGGGTCGCGTTTCTGTAGGCCATGGCCGCAGGTTTGCATCCTCGAAATATTCTGCCATGCTGACAAGTAATCTCGTCTCCATCTGCGCTTCCATTTTCACTACTTCACCTTCACTATCCCATAGCTATTCCTTCTTTAGGCCTTCACCGTGTCTTGCTCCATGATTTTTCCGTAATCTCTGGACAGTCTCCATATCGATCACCTCCTTGTCCTGTATCCCTCAGCACGGTCAGGACTCGTATACTATTTTCTAGTCCTCCTCCATTGCTTCAACAGGCTGTCTACATTCTACAAACGGCGCATCCGTAGATCACGGCGCCTAATCATTAAGTAGTTTCCTTTATTTTTATAATATTAGTGCACTAGAACCGCAGCTCGTTTAGTCAAACAAGCCAAAGCCCATGTCGTCGTCGGACTCCTCCTTCTCCTCCTCGGCCTTCTCCTCGGCAGCGGGGGCGGCGGCGTCAGAAGTGGCAGCGGCAGCACCGGCACCAGAAGCGGGGGCGGCAGCGGCGAAGCTGAACAACAACTCCTTCAAGTCCTTACCCTCCAAGGCCTTGGCGAAAACGGAGGCCCAGATGGCGTCAACGGACGCACCGGCAGCGGAGGTGATGGCGGTCAACTTGTCGGCAGTGATTTCAAGACCGGCATCGGCCAAGATCAAGGCAGCGTAGGAAACGGATGCTTCAGTAGACATTGTATAGTGATCAAGTGTAGTGTTGGAGCTCGCGACGATATATTTTCACTATTGAAAAATCCGGAGAAAAAAATAGGGCTAGAGCCCTAGATATTTCAAGGTCACATGATATCATGGATTAACTTGTCCGCAAACCACCACCAAATGATGGTGCACGCCGCCAGCCGTTCCACTGCCGCCGCTTTTGGGTGGATACACCCTCACTGCTGAGCGAACCAGGCTGTGACATTGCTAATTTGATGACGTAACAGTCTTATCGGCGTCCCAGCCTGTTTCCGCCGAGTACCAGTGGCTTAGTGCTACATGGATAAAAGTTGGGGTAAACTATAAACAACGAAGCCCATAAAACTATAAACAATTTGCATCTTGGCGATGTGTGTCGCTAAAGAAACTTGGAAACGCTAACCAACCAGCGTCTGTACTCCTCTTCCTCGTGGTGCTCGCCGAAAGCAGCCATAAACTCGGCTAACTCGGAGTCAACTCCCCTGTCAGACAAATACTCCTCAAACAGAACCTGGAGAGACTCCTCCAAGTCGCCAAATGCGGGACCCAGGTACTCCAAGGCGTCCGTAAGGTTCTTGTTGGCACGTGTAGCATCCAAATACTTGCTGACGTCAGACTTGTGCTGCACGCTCTCAATCATAAACGTGGAGTCGCCCTGCAAGATCAAGTTGAAGAGCAAGCCGGAGTTGTCCGCCTTCTCGACCAAGACACTGGCCTGGCACATCATCGACTCCAAAGCGTCCATCTCAGGCTCGTAGCCCTCTGCCTCCTCGTTTAAGATTGGCGAGTCACTCACCTCCTCAGCATCAAAAAAGACACGCACAGTCTCGGATTTGCCTTCCTTTACAAGCTCAATTTGGGTACGACCAGGCTGAGCAACAACCTTGAAGCCGCTAGACTCTAACCACGACTCGGACTCGGGGTCCAAGCTGTTCTCCATCGCCTTGGAAACCTTGAGCTCTGAAGCGAGCACCTCCTTCAACTTCTTGCTGCTGGCATCGAGCACCAATGCACTGCCCGAGAACGCACGGAGACCGCTGAAAACAGCGGCATGAGAAATAGCGGGCGCAGTACGGATCAAACTAGCGCGGCTAGCGGTTCTGATACACTGCTTTGCGGACTGACGGACGGTATTGGACAACATTTGCTGATGAATAATTCACCCTTGGTTGGTTTAAAAGTGTTAAAAGTTTAACCACTTTTCACGTCCTGCACATTGTTTACTGTTATAATTAGGGTATACGGTCAAATCTAGTCATAAAGCGCTAGGCTGGTCAGTTTCGTGGTCGAGCGCGCTAACTCTGACCCGCGCTCGGGGCGACTGAAGGAAGCCGTGATGCGAAAAGTAATATTGTTGCAGTATTTTTAACTGAACATTGTCGGTCTCTGGTCTCCGCTGCGAAGCAGCATGCATGGGTAAGGTAATCGTCAGTGTAGTTTTATGCTGTGGCGGCAAAGTATTCCTGGACAAACGTAGAGCTGCGGCGATAGCGTCTCTCCAGATACTTCTCATAAATGGCCTTGTGGTGCTGCTGTGCATGCTTGCAATTATCTGTGAGCGCCTGTGTTAAAGGCAACAACTGCTGTTCTGTGTATCCCGAGTAGAACACATGTAGCTCTGTCCACTCGCCCTTGGCCAAAATCTTGCGTGCCAAGTAGTGTGCTCCTGCAGCTAGCCAACTGGGTGGCAGCGCAACGAAGCGGGCGTCCATGGCGGTGATCTCTAAAAAGTATTTCGCCAACGTGCGGGTCTCGTAGTCGTAGTCGTCTGCCTTGGATGTGCGTCTGAGGAATGACATTGGGCCTGGCCAGCCCATGTCAAATTCTAGTACGTCAATCATAAAACGCTCTGCCTTGAGGAAGTCGTCAACCAGATACAGATTATCGGCCATATACGCAACTTCCTGGACAGTCGGGCAATTGATCTCCTCATATTTTGCAGCGATAAAGAGTGCAACAGCACCAACCATCTGAAACCGAGAGAGCAGCACCTTCCGCTTTGAGAGAAAACGATCAATGTAATTGACTGTCAAAAAGAGTGTTTCTGGCAAGAGGTTGAACCGTGAGTGCACCTGTACCACCCAGTCAACCAAGACTCCACGCATCTCCCACTTAAGCTCGTCCTGGTGCTCCATATAGTAGGGATCGGGCGAGAGTCTCACCTCTAACTCATGCATATAATTGAAAATCTCTGGCGCGTACTCTGCTACCATGGTGACATCAAAAGTGTCCTCGTCGGTCTCGTCCAAGCTCTGACGCGAGTACTTCAGCACCACGTAGCGCAATTCCTCGTACGCCGCCTTGGTCCACGCAGGCTCCATTGGCGCGTGCTTTGCATCAGCGCGTTTTGCTTCTGCCTGCTTTCGGGCAGCAAGATGCTCCCGCTGAGCGAGCTCCGACTCTGTGCGCGTCGGCTCTAAATCTGTCTCCTGCTCCTCCTCCTCCTCCTCCTCCAGAGCATTCTCCTTGTCGGGATAATCCTCCTCCTCCTCCTCCTCCTCCTCCTCCTCCTCCTCCTCCTCAACGTGCGAGTCGATGCTGTGTATTCCCTGCCCTTTGCGGCTGAAACCAATTGTGTCAATCACCTCCAGCACATCATTCAGGTCCGAGTCCTCGTGCAGCCGCGCCAGCGTGTCCGAAAATCGGTGTATGTTTTGGTGCATGAGCTTCTGTCTATCCTGCAGCAGCGCCACCTTGTGGCTGAGCGCCTGTCTATTGGTGATGGGCCCGAGCGGCTTGCGCAACACCGCCTGCTGCCCGAGCCGCTGCTTCTTGTGCTGCACGCTCAACAATGTCTGGTCCTGTAACAGCACCGACGTGTTTCCCTTGAGCTCCAGCAACACCTCGCGCGTAGCGTGCATCGCGGTGTGCGGCTTATGGCTCGGCGGATGCACATTCTCGTCGTTCGTCTCGCCGGTGGACGTATAGTAACCCTTGTACTGGCGCATTGTCTGTCAACTTCAAGTACCTAGTCAAAATTTTTCTAATCAGCTTTATCAGCAATTAACCTCAATCCAATCTGTACTTATCTGGCCTGGGTCTAGCGTCTGCTGTCCGTAGTAGCTGTCCGGGTGTACAGCACGGAGTCCTGTCCGTGTGCTACTGGATTTCTAGTACACAAGCGTGCTTGTATCCCTGCGAAAAGTTTTGCGTCTGCGGGTCAAGTCGTGCAATCGGCACTCGTGTCTCTCTAGGCGTGACGGGTCGCTCGGTCGCTCGGTCGCTCACTGACGGTCGCGCGCTCTTGTTCGTAAGCAGTTTCGGCGCTAGCAGCGGTCTTGACGCGGTCGCGGGGGCCAGTGGTTGTGTTGGTGTGGGAGAATATGTCTTCTCCGGGTGAGCGAGTGTGGTGTCGGGACAGTGCGTGCGGTGTAGTCACTCCTGGGTCTTGCGACTATAAGCGATTGTGGTGGAGAGACGCTGAGCGGTGGACTAGCAGTGGTCAACTAGGTGCTGTAGACTAGTACCGGGGTGTGGATGCGCGGCCTATGCTTGTTGTGCCAGTTACGTGCTTATGTAAGTATCACGTGACTACGTAACAACAAATAAACAGACGATTGCGCAGTAAAAACAAACAACGCGTGGAACGAGTCAGGTACGAGATGTTTTCACCGTTCCGCAGCGCCTGCTGTCTGCGACAGCGATTGTGCTGCGGCGGCGAGGTTTGCAGTAGGTTTGCTGCGGCGCGAGCGTGGCGCGGTTCCCGTGTACGTGTGCGTGTGCGTGTGCGTGTACGGGCTCGGGCTACGGCTACGGGGTTAGCGTGGTGTAGCATGTAGCGTAGTCCGCAGTATTTTCGCCACTTTACGCGCCCTGCTGGCGGACACCTTTATCGTTTTGTCTCACGACCCCTTAGCAGAAACACATGCGATACGTTTCGCGTGCCTCGCTCGCCCGTATTCTACGTGCTTGCTCTTGTCACTTCCGCCTACGCTTCCACGCCTGCTTCCACGCTTCCAATTTTGTCCACGCTCTGCTTCCACGTCCACGCTTTTCCTTACACGCTTTTTACACGCTTTAATTCTCATAACTTCACGCTTTATGACTTCTCCTCATAACTTTCGCGCTTTATACATTCTCACGACTTTACGCTTTATGACACGCTTTCTACATTCTCATGACTTCACGATTCTCACGACTTACGCTTTATGACACGCTATACATTCTCCTTCCTTCCCTTCCTTTCCTAGCTATTTCCTCTATCCTTATTCCTGTCCCCGGGTTAACTCGATACTCTCCTTAAGTTTCTTTGACCGTCCGAGCCACCCACATCGGACTCACTAGGTCTCCTCACCTACTGCCCAATTCTCCATTTATGCTGGTCACCCACCCCTTTCTTCCCCTCCTCAGCTCTCTTATGCCTCCTCGCTCTCCTGGCCTCACTCTCTTGGGCCTCCCACGCCCCCCCCACCCCCCGTATCGTTCCTGGCCTCCTGTCTGTAAAGGCCTCCGTTCGATTCTCGGACATCGCTTTTGTGGCAATAAGTTTTCTACCCCACTTGGCGATATGCCTTTTTTGCCGTCACCGCCTCCCCCAGTACTCCAGCGCCTCATTGGAGGCCAGCTCCGTCCGCGTACACCCCATCCACCTCCATTCACCCCCGTCCTTCCTCCACCCGACCACCCCATCCCTGCCGTCCCCTCCCGCTTGTGATCCGCCCTTTTGCCGCTCCCCTGGCCTCTCCAATTTAGTAACCTCGATTGTCCCCTATTCACCTCCTGCACACACCAAACTCTATCACACATGCTCACTACAACCTAAGCTCGGCGGTGCTGGGCTCGGTCGCCACGTCGCATTCCCTGCTATGCGTCGCTGCGGCCTGCCGCCGTCTTGGCACCTCAGCTCCCCCAGAGTGTCAAACTCCTCCACCTCTATTGCTACACGTGACCTTACGGGAGCAATCGGCTCAGCCCTGATCATCCACGGCCGGCGCACATCACGTTTAAACTCCGCAGTGTCCTGGACTTTTACTGGCGGCCACAGTTGTATCAGTTGTATCCTTTCCATCGGCACGGCTAGTTGAAGATAGTTGCATCGTTGCACCCATCGTCAGCACACATCAGTCACATTAGTCACATCAGTGCACCTCACATAGTATCACTTGCCAATGATCCCGCCACAATCGCCACAATCGCCCTCATCGCCAGCGTCGCTTTCGACGCTAGACGTGGCCCATCCCAAGACTACAATAATCATCAACGGGTTGGTCAAGGGTGACTTTGTTCCTGGAGCTTCACGCACGACCCTCTGCTACGCCCACGCCACTTTGTCGCTCGTTGACCAGGTTAAGCTCTGTGTGGTTAGCATGCACGGACCCTACGCCGCATACTACTTGGACCAGGTCGAGCAGTGGTCCAACCTCCCATTCTTGCAGCGCGCCATCGTCATTATGCGCAGCGAGGAGGCTGCGCGTGCCGTCTACGAGTACTTGATCACCGGTCCCGAGTCGTTTGTCGCGCGCTGTCCAGGCGTGAAGGTGTCCTTACAGCAAAACTTGATTCTGCGCACAGGATCCTTCTCCGGTACCGACTCGTTAGGCGCCGGATTGCAGACGCCCGCGTCTGCGTCGTCCCTCTCGCTGGGTGGATCGTCGCCCGCGCTGTCTGGATCGTCGCCCGCGCTGTCTGGATCGTCGCCCGCGCTGGCTGGACTGGCGGACCTGGCGTTTGCTGACCTGGTGTCTGCTAACCTGGCGTCTACATCTCCAGCCTCATCCAGTCCCGCACAACGCCCGGGCGCCCCGGAAATCTCGCGGCAAGCTTCCGTCACACGCTTATTGTTCAAACCAGACTTGAAGCTCAACACTACATCGCTCAGCAGCTCCGCTAGCAACTACTTTCCAGCCTCCCCAACCATCACTTTGGACGAGTCTGTTTAAGGTAAAGAAAAATCACGTTATTGTACACTTTCTATAACCGGAATATGTTTTATATTTATAATAATATCACGTGCTACCCGTAATTGATATTGGGCAATCTCTTTTTTTAATTCAACTTGCCGATTGGGCGGCTGTATTAGCCAGGCAATGAGACTTGTACGTGTAGCCGGTATACTTGCCGGTGTGGCGGCTGCGGCGGCGCGCGGGAGCACTACTGTGTACGACTTGTCGAGCGACAGCTCGCTGGGCATGGAAGTGTCGGCTAAAGCGGCAATGGTGTACTGGCTCGACCGGTTCGCGGTTGGCGAGGACGTGGCCTTGGGCTCTGGCGAGCACAGTCAAGAGATGGTGGAGTTCTTGGCGTCGCAGCACGCCGACGTGCCACAGCGGCCGACGTTATTGGTGGCGGTTCACGGCGCGCAAGACCCAGGAGCCTTTTTTGGCGACGACAAGGCGTCGCAGCCTGCGTTTACGGTGCGGGACCGCCTTGATGTGGGAAAAGTCTTGCTCCACAAGCTTCCGCGCCAGTTTGTGGCCTCCAACTATGATCTGGTGCACTTGTCGCCCGAGATGCGCCTTTTGACCAAGCACACCGAGGCCGAGCACGGGTTGATTGCACACTACCAGTACTTTTCCGAGCAGTTGCTCAAAATCTGGAGCAGCTTCACGGGTAGTAGCCTGCACCCCCAAGGCGTGCAGACCCGCATGCGCTTGATCAGTGACAAGTTCTTCATCAACGAGTTGTCGCAGTTGGCGCACTTGCGCGATGTTGTGGGCCGCATGCATGCTGACGACGTCTTGATTGCCAATTTGCACAGTTTAGTGTCGGTTGGCAAACGTGCGGGCCTCGCCTCGCAGACGTATGCTACATCCAACACCGTGTTGGCCAGCGTCTTGAGAGAGTTGTCTGAGCACTTTAATGTTCAGGTTGTCGCCACGCCCCAGCACCACCGCGTGCAGTACGCCCTGATGGCAGCACTGGACCCGGCGCTGGTTGCCTTTGCCAAGCGCAGCGCCGAGTTGGACGCCGTCTTTAGCGCTCGTCTCTCCGCAAAACTGTGCTTTGCGACCGAGGATGCGTGCACGAGCGGTACCGACTCGTGCCTGTCGCACGGATCCTGCTCCAAGGCGAGCAAGGGATGCTGGCGCTGCGTGTGCGCTCCCACGCACGACAAGAAAACTTCTAAAACTACCCACTGGGTCGGCGCTGACTGTGCAAAGAAGGACGTCTCCGCAGAGGCCAACATCTTTTTGTGGACAGGCTTGGCCTTGTTGGCGCTGTTTGGAGCCGGCATACAGCTCTTGTACACCGTCGGGAGCCAGCGCTTGCCTGGCGTCTTGGAGGCCGCTACGGCCCCGAGAAAGTCGAGCTAGGCTCTCCAGACATCGCGCCGTGGATCGGTAGCCGCGCCTGACCAGGCCGTCGTCGCTCGTCTTTGTCAGCGGCAACTATATATACAACTACATTTAACATACATTTATGTCCCTTACAAATTTCGTCTAAAACGTTACACCATGACATCCTCGCGCAAGCCTCTCGTGGCGGCGTTCACGCTCTTTGTGATCATCAGCGTCATCTACTTTATGGGCAGCGTGTCTGACAGCACTGTGAGCCAGCTACAGTTTCCCGCGTCGCCTCCCAGTGTGCCGGTGGCGGTTGACGAGGAGGTGCAGCGATCAGCAAGCGCGGAGACGGTTGACCTAGAGGCCAAGGAGTACACACAGACGCCCTTTATGCCTAAGATGGCGAACGAGACTCTCAAGGCCGAGTTGGGTAACGCAGCGTGGCGCTTGTTCCACACCATTTTGGCGCGATACCCGGACAAGCCTAGTCAGCCAGAGCAAAGCACGTTAAAGCTGTACATTCACTTGTTTGCACAGGTTTACCCGTGCGGTGACTGTGCACGCCACTTCCAGGAGTTGTTGGCGAAGCACCCGCCACAGGTTTCATCGCGCAAAACCGCGGCCTTGTGGGGGTGTGACATGCACAATAAGGTGAATATCAGGCTAGAGAAGGATATTTACGACTGCACGACAATTTTGGAGGACTACGACTGCGGGTGCGGTCTGGACGAGTTGGCGGAGGACGACACGTTGCCAGTAGGTGCCAAGGCCAACAAGGATGTTTCCAAGGGTGAAAATGTTGGTGAAAAGGCTGTTACAAAGGCTAAAGGAGCCTCTGAAGGTACACACAACGAGAAGAAGGTGGCCAAGGATAACTTGGCTGAGGCTGTTGAGCACTTGCGGGACGTGACTGTTGAGAATGAGGAGTTGCAGCGCGGGGGATAACTGGACGAAATCATGAGAGACTGAGACCGATTCTCACATGGCCAAGGAGCAATAGCTATACATACCTCATTGAAACAGCGAGACATAACTGATTAGAAGGATATTGGAATGCCTATTGGAATAGGAGATGCTAGAGTAGACTGAAACTAGGATAGCATGAAAGAGTAAGGCGCCTAGTATGAGTAGGGTATCCTGTAGTTTGACGAGTGTTATATCTGGCTACATTGAATCATTGAATCAAATTTATTAGCTAGATACCAAGAGCCAGGGACCGCCGCGCCATAGCTTGAACCCTCAATTCGTATCCATTCATTCTTTTTATCGTTCCTCTCGTCTTCTTCCATCTAGACAATAGTACAGCATCCGCTGGAGACCGCCAGCTGCTTCTTCAACTCCTGGTACCGCAAGTACTTGTTCTCCTCGAGCGAGAGTCCGTGCTCGCTCGGGACCAAGTAGTCCGGCACCTGCTGACTATAGTTGACAATCCTGCTGGTTAGTGGGCTCGTCTCGCTGACGGAAAACAAACATACGAAAAGCTCGCTGTCGAGGCAGGTATACGTTCTCTATAAACAGTTTCCTCCAACCGTCCCTTCAACTCCTCAATGCGCTTGAGCTTGAGCTGGTCAATTCGCAATGCCATCTCATCCATCGTGGTGCACAGAGTTTTTACCGAGCGAACATCAAGACCAATATGCACAATGAAATAATCGTAGCGAGCACCAAAACGTCCCGCCGCCGGCGCGTATTGATCTGTCCAATCAACGTCAGGATGCCCGGCATCGTCTGAAGCGTGCTCAACATCCGCAGCTGGGCTCCGCTCAAGCGCTGGCGCTGGCGCTCCAAGTCGTCGCGCGTCAAGTGTGCCTGCTCAAGAAGACGGTCCGCCAACGTGTTGGCGGAGTCGACGCGTGCACGCTCGTCTAAAGCGTAGTCGGCAGCGCTCGAGGCGCCAATGGGCGCCTCGCCGCGCCGGTGTGTCTTGATATCGTCGCGTACCGAGTGTAGCAAATTGTGGCGCGTCAAAACCTCACTTGCGGTGTTCTCCATGCGTACGAGCGTCTTGCGGTGTTCGGCGAGGATCTCGCCGTGGCGCTGTGCCTGTTGCGTCTTTGAGGGCTTGTCCAGCAACTGCACGAGTTCCTTGAGCAACTTCTCTCGCTGCTCAAGGAGGCTCCGTATGCCAGTGTGTTCCGTCGGCGGAACCAGCTCCGCCACATTTACGGTCTGTCCATACTGCGCGAGGAGCAGTTCGGTCTGCTTCTCCAAGCTGAGCGCCTGTGCTCTCGCAGTTGCAAAACTCATGGCCGTTGTGCTGTCACACCGCTGGTGAATTCATTAGGTGGAACGTAGTCACGTGATTGTCTCCCTTTTACTTCACTCCCAGTTTCACTTCTTCTATCATTCTTGCTCCCGCATACTTCGCTCTCTTTCTGTCTCTTTCTCTCTCTTTGGTTCGATCTAATTGTCTCTAATTCTCTCTATTTTCTACAACTTCACTGCTCTTGTACGCTCCACTGATCACAAGTGAATTTGATTATATGCAGGATTGCTATATCGCGTCTAGTGTCTTGTTCTACTCTTTCTCACTTTCATTTTTACATATTAGTATCATCTCTCGTCTCCTCTCTCTACTATCTCCTCTTCTCCCCTCCCTTCTCTCTTCCCCCTCTCCTCTCTTCCCCCTCTCTTCTCTCTTCCCCCTCTCTCACCTCCCCATGCCCTCTATAACTGTTTGCTATGTGCAGTACTATGTAGTCTCTTATCTTTAGTAGTTCACTACTCTGCTCTACTCCTCCACTCTCACTCTCGTACGCAAGAAGTATTATGCTACATTGCTTAAATATCGCACTGCTCGATCTGTCACATGCAGACAACTACTCTCTTTACTTTTAACCCTACAACTCCCTACTACCTACTCCTTGCTCCCTACTACCTTCTCCTTGCTCCCTATCCCCAGCTTGTGTTATATGCAGGCTATATGTGATTACCCCTACCCTGCTCCTCTCCCTACCCTGCTCTCCCTACCCTTCTCTCCCTACCCTGCTCTCCCTACCCTTCTCGCTCTGTTGTGCTCTACTGTAGTATCCTCTGTCTGCGCTCTCCTCTCTTCTCTTTCTCCCCTTTCTTCCCCTCTCTCCCTTCCCTTGTAGACAATTCCTCCGGGAATCTGGTGTTGAATGAAGATCAGCGCTAGCCTTGTCGTGAGTGGCTACTGTGTGTGATGCTCGTTGATGATGGATGATTGCGATGATGCTGGTGGATGCAATTGGGTGAGAAATTGGGTGGATTGGCTTGGCATTTAGCTGGCAATTGGGCGAGCAATTGGGTGAATGATTCCGCCTATAGCCATCATCGCAATAGTGATTACAAAATTCGCTACAGCATGGGTACGGGCAAGCTTACAGGCAACAGTGTCCGCATACTCACGGCTGAGCTCACGGCTGTGCAGCCGGAACCGTTGGTGTTTGCAGACGGCCCCTCAGCAGACTTGGAGGAGTCTGAGCGCGATCTCGCGCGGCACAACCAGGCGCGTGGCTGGACGCTTGAGGCTGCGCTCCGGCGCGCACAGCGATACAGTGCGTACGCCCTATGCGGCTTTGTGGGAATACACGCGGTTCTGGTGGTTGCGGTACCGGCCGCAGCACGCTTAACGGGGGGGTTTGCCCACGGGCTAGGAGAGGAGACGGTGCTGCAGGTGTTCGCCATGGCGCGGGCGGTGTACCACGGCATCCCGTACTTTGAGGAGGTTGGAGTCGTCGGCGCCGGCGCGGTACACATATTGAGTGGAATTGTGCTTCGACTCGTTCGGCGCCGTCCACGCATAACACATACCGAGCTCGTGGAGGACGAAGCGAGACTGGATATCGGGCTCGGCGGTTTAGCGGGCGTCCTCGGATTGGGTTTCCGGCGCTCGATAGTCAGTCGCTGGATTCCCGGGATGCTGCCTCAGTCCTTGTCGGGCTACTTACTCGTTCCTATCGTGGCGGCGCACGCGGCCAAGTTCCGCTTGGCTCCGTTGGCGGTGGATGGGGACTCGAGCATGGTTGGCTTGGAGTATGCGGCCCACGCCCTTTCGGGCCCCGGCTGGCGCCTGGTGCTCAACTACTGGTGGCTACTTGCATTGGTGGGGATCCTGCTGTACCACGTGGTGCTGGGCTTGTTGCGGTACACCAGACGCTTCTCGCTACAGTGGAAACGCTGGGCATATGGCGCCATTCTGGCAACAGGGGTCATGGCGTGGCTAAGCTTGGCAGCAATAAGCAGCCTGTTTTCACTGCAGGGGTTCTTGGAGAAGGCTTACTTGCGGTACGACCTGTGGAGTTGGTTATAATGGGTCCAAAACTCCAATTGGCCACAGTGGAAAGGATAACCAGTAATCCTTCAAATGGGCTGCCGCGGATCACCACTGGAAATATCAACAGTGTAAGGGCCAACGACGGATTCATATCTCTCTCGTCTAACCGAATTCACGGCTCTCCACGCCAACTCATATTTTGACTTTTTGGTACCCCTTAGTAGAGGGACTTTGACAGCTGGCGACCCCTTGAGTCAACAACTCGGCTCCGCCAATAGAAGCGACTACACGCGGCCACTAGAAACGGCGCGACTCCTACCCCACACACTGTGTCGACGCCTGTATACACCTCACTATTTAATCGTAATCGCATTGTTTGCCTACTCCGTGCTCGGCTTGTAAATCAGCCAGTGGCGGATTACGCATTTCCAAGCATCATCACAAAACACTCGCAACCATGACATAACATAATGCGATTAGCCAGCTAAACCTCAAAGCTAAACTGCTTCTTTTCTACACGGCACTAACAAAGATAGCCCAACGAATGTATTACTATACTAACTATATAACGAGTATTCCAGCTCGTGTGAAAAATTTCAGCTCGAATCCCCCTTATGCTACCGCCTCGGCAGCCGTCTCGCTCTCCGTGTGCACGCCCAAAGTAGCCTTGCCGCTTCTCTTGGACCTGTAGTCCTTCACGGCGCTCTTGATGGCGTCTTCGGCCAACATCGAGCAGTGCAACTTTACGGGTGGCAAAGACAACTCTTTCGCGATAGCGGTATTCTTGATCAAAAGAGCCTCGTCCAAGGTCTTGCCCTTGACAAGCTCTGTCACGTACGAAGATGAGGCTATCGCAGATCCGCACCCAAAAGTCTTAAATTTAACATCCTTGATGACGCCCGTGGTCTCATCCACCTGTATCTGCAAACGCATCACATCACCACACGCGGGCGCTCCGACGAGGCCAGTACCCACATCAGCGTCCAACTTGTTGAGCGATCCCACGTTTCTCGGGTTTGCGTAGTGGTCTAACACCTTCTCGTGGTACAGGCGATGGGACACCGGGCCGGTAAAGGCGGAAACAGGGATGCTGCGGCCTAACACTGCGGAAGCGCCAGTTACTGCCGGGCGAAAGCTTCCGGCCACTCTTGTAGTTGTTCTCAATAAGTTCCTAGCTAACATGTCTGGTATCAATGGAAACTCTTCTTTCTGAATGTAACTTGTTCACGCGCTAGTTTGACTCTTGCTCTTCGTGGGGGGGCATAAATGACTGCTTAGTCATGAAAATTAGCCCGAAATACACGACCTTGAAATCCGGCAATCTTCCCTCGTAAATCGGAATTCCGACTGTAACATTACGGCCTTTAATTGTTCCCGGAATTGGAACTATTATCGACCTTCGAACTGCAGTCAAACCAGCCAATACAGGCAAGGTGTGTGAGCTCAGGTACCAGTAGGATACTTCTCGACCGTACTCGGACGAAGCTCTGAATCGGACGGTTCTACCCTGGCAATCCGCGGCCTGATAGTTATCTTTCTGACTTACGCCTTCAAAATTGCACCTTTGTCGTTATGAATGGCGGCGCCTCTGACTTTGAGGCAGAGGTCACTTTGCCACCGGCTGTGGAAGCCACAGGCACAGATGAAGAAACGGGGGTGTCTAATGGTGATGTGGACTGGTTGTTTAGGGGTAAATCGAAGAAGTTGACTAAGAAGATGGTGATTCCAGGCGTTGTTGGAGATAAGGAGCGGGAGAAAGCTGAGAAGGAGCGGATAGAAAAGGAGAAAGCTGAGAAGGAGAAAGCTGAGAAGGAGAGGACTGAGAAGGAACGGACTGAAAAGCAGAAGGTGGAGAGAGAAAGGGTGGAGAGAGAACGGGTGGAGAGGGAGAGGGCGGACCACCAACGGGTGCAAGTGGAAGATTTAGACAAGGACAAAGTGACAGCCCAACCGCCGCAGTCACCGCAGATCCTTTCTGCGACTGGGCTGCCCAAGACTATACCCAGTCCAGGTAACCACGAGAAGTTACTGCGTCTAGATATATTCAAGTTTGGTCGGCTGCGCTCAGGGTCAATGTCGAGTAACGGACTGGTGTCAACGCCTCTGTCCAGGAAAAACCTGGTAACAAGTCTTCCAGGACTTAATTTGCTGATAACAAGCCGCGATTTGGGCCCTTCCTTAGACGGGGGTGTACAGGACTCACTTCTGTTAACGTCGTCAGCACAGTCACATATTCACGCAAGTGGAAAAGATGGCGCTAATGTGTCACTGTCCCAACAATCTCTGTCATTTACTTCTCAAACAGCTTCTTCCACACTCATTGCGCTGTCGCTGCCAAGTGATGCTTCAAAGCTGAACTCGGGTGGAAAGACGAGGTCCTTGTTGAGCTCTCTTTCTTTCAAATTCAGGTCCTCGTCGGGAACTCCCCCGAGTTCGGGACTCGGATTTCTGCACGATGTGTCTCCAAGTCAAGTTCTTGCACCAGCTGCTCCCTTGCCCCAGGAGAAGCACCAGCCCAATGTCAACCTTTTAGGTGTCCTGGGTGATCACACGCGCGACACTAACCAAACGTTCTCAAACCTGGTCAACAAGTTGCCTGGTGGTTCGGGGTTATCTTCGAGACGCACCACACCAATAAACACCCCACCTACTTCTAAAGGAAATCCAAGTGCAAGTCCTCCCCCTCTTGCCCTATCTTCGGGGCCAAGTGAGAACGGAGCTACCCGTTTCTTCAGGCGACTGCTGTCACAAACGCTGCTGCTGCTGTTATTGCCTTTACCATCCGTTGTGGCACGAAATGACCGTGTTGTATTGAATAAAAATCCAACTCGAACAGCCTCTCCCTTGGAAAGTCTGACGAATATCAGATTACGCAGGGTGAATTTCGCGATTGACCAGCTACACCTCGATCCACAGCAGCAGATACCATCGCGTACTCCAAAAAAGGGTAATGTATTGATTCCTGAAGATATTACAGCCCCTGTACCTCGTCTTTCGCAGGGAATATCGGTCAACAGTGGGAATGGTGTCAAGACCACTACCGGTGCTAATGAGCCAAGGTATTCCGAAAGGGAATTAGCCTTGGCAGTAGAAGCTCAGCGTGGCGCATTGATCGAAGCCGAAAAGCATGCTTTGGAAGCCCATAGGTCAGGACTTCGCATCGCCCAAGAAGTGAGTCAATTTAAAAATTCACGACAAAAATCCAAGAACACTCCAGACCAGGGTGGGGAGGATGAAGCTATTAAAAATGATGCTGTTAATATTGAAATTGACAAGCCAATCCACCAGCATCTCAATCATTTTGACGAAGTAACTGTTGATTTAGGAAATGAATCGGAGGTGGTTGATTTATCATTGGAAACTGTATACACCAGATGCTGTCACCTTCGTGAAATTTTACCTATTCCCGCGACCCTTCAACAACTCAAGAATAAGACAAGACCATTGCAGGTTTTGAAACTTTTAAATCCAAAACCAGCGTTGGTGGATGTCCTCTCATTTAGTGACTTCATCGCAATTACTCCGATAAATGCTGTTATATTTGACAATGTGACAATGACTACTGAAATGTTACGGCATTTCCTCTCAGCATTGGTTCGCAATCGATGCTTGGAAAAGTTGTCTTTAAGGAATGTCGCACTCTGCAAGTTAGGATGGCTGTACTTGTGCCAGTTTTTATCTGAAAATCAAACAGTGAAGAAAATTGACATATCACAAAGACGAGTCAAAGCAGATACCATGCCAGACTATATAAGATCACTGATGAATTGGAAACTTTTTATCGAAGCAATTGTCATTCGTGGGGGAATTGAAGAATTGGTAATAAATGGATGCAAGCTTTCGGATGAAGTCTTTAAAGAATTGGTTGAGAAGGCTGTAAGTATTAATACTTTCCGTCTTGGCGTTGCCTCTACTGAGTTAAACGTTTTCCAAGCGCAAATCGTTGCAGATTGGATCCTGGCTCCTGGTTCAATGTGTGTGGGTGTTGATGTGGCTTTCAATGACCTTAGTAAAGGTCAGTTACAGCCTTTTATCAAAGCTTTTGATACAGGAACGACGAACTTGATATTTTTCTCGCTCTACTCGACGCATCTTACTAATTTAGAGGAATTGGGAGATTTGATAAGGTCTTTGACTAATATCAAGACATTGCGATTCTTGGACTTGAGCTCCATGCCAAATTTGTTCCCCGGAATAATTTCTAAGTTGAGTCGCTACCTTCCACTTTTTACTGTGCTTAAGAGGATCCATTTCGATTTGAATGAACTTTCGGATCACTCAATTCATGCCATAGCAGATATCTTGCCAAAAATTAATGGACTAGTTCATGTCTCGTTTCTTGGTAACAGAAATCTAAGCCATGGTGCATCAGCGGCGTTGTATGCTGCAATCAAACTCTCTAGATCGATTCATACTCTTGACCTTGATTATGATTTGGTCAATGAAAATTTGGCACAGAAGATGGCCTTCTACATGATGAAAAATATGGACAAAATTGTGAATGAAAACTGGAACAGAGAGGAAAACGATGAGGATCTCATGTTTGATGGAACCTTGCTTATGGAAACTGCTGAGAAGTTATTGGTTGAAGATGACAAAAATTCCAGCAAGAAGGATTACTTGAAGATTCAAAGTGTTATTACTGGAGCCATGATAGAGAAAACCCGTGCAGTTAGGAAGGATATTCATACCGCTATCGACACGTTGTTTCAAAAGAGGAAAGAAGGGACTTTGTCTTTGGCGGGTAAGGAAAATTTATTGAGATTCTGTCTCTTGGATTTTTCCTTAGAAAAGCTTGTACCTATGTTTGAGGCTAGACAGAAATCGCAGGGATACCTGGAATTAACCTTATCTCCGTCGCCTGGTGTTGCTGATGGTGAAGTCGTTTCGGCGGCCAAGAGAGCTAGTATACAAGCAACTATATCAGAAAGTCAAAGTGATATTGCAGCGAGATATGATCCGCTGCAGTTTCTCAGTCTCCCGCCTACTAGTAGCAACGGTGCCGGTCATGATACATTACACGAAAGTTCTAACGAGTTAATTACGGTTGGGCCAATCATTTCGCCGTACAGTGCTAAATGCAGAAACCAGAGTCAAGGATATTTTCAAGAACCATTCCAGCCACATCAAGTTGTTATTGTTTCTTCTTCAGACGGTACGAAGGTTCCTATTGATAATTCCACAGGTCGTCCTGTATTAATGAAATCAGTATCGCAAACATCAGTTCACGCAAAAGAGCAAGAAATGGAGGAGGGGGAACTCCATCGTTTTGGTTTCTTCATGACACAACGTATATCATCAGCTCTGCCTAGAGCAGAACTTATTCAGCCTTCTAGCCAAGACATGAGCGATGATGCCAGGAATCTGGCGTCAAAGTTCCCTCGCGACGTGCCGATGCTCAACACTTTACCCTCGGGATCTGAACTCAGGGACGCAATCTTGGCTGCCAAGGGTATTGAGTCTGTTACTGATCTTATTGACAAAATTAATACTGATCGGCTTAGTATTGATAAGATATACAGGGTTGAGGGTCACGGGCTGAACACTCCGCCTATTAGGTCGCGTGACAGTCGAATGCCTGTCAAGGAGAATGATGACGCTGCCTCTCAAGGAAGTCCCAGCTTTTCACCAAATGATGTTCCCAAGGATACGGAAGACGTCGTTTCGATTGATTCTCGCGATGATAGAAGTATTGAGCCTGTATTCTCTCAGGTATCGAGTGATGTTAACGCTGTGGTGGATGAAGCATACGAAAAGCTTTTAAACGACGCACAACGGGTCCGTCTGAACAAGCAGGATTGACGGTTCGGATTCAGCGACCATTCAATTCGTGTACTATAAATTTTACATAAATCGCAAAAATGTGAAAGCAAGACAATCTAAAGTTTAATAAAGTAGATAATCCTATAAAATTTGTTTCCTCACTGAGAAAGGTACATCCGTAAGTAAAACTTACTTGCTGTCCTGGAACTCGGCGATCTTGGCAACAATCTTGGCTTCTCTCTCGGCCTTGGTCAACTTAACCTGTCTGAACTTCTTGGACTCAGCGGCGTACTGCTCCTTGGTGAACTTAGACTGAGCAGGCTTGTGGGCGGGGTCAGCTCTGATGGCCTTGTGGGCCTCCATGTAGATCTCCTCAATGTCCTCAGCCTCAATCTCGTCCTCAACGTAAGACTTGAACAAGGTTCTGAACTTCTCCTCATCGTCATCCATCAACTCCTCAATGTACTCGGCAACGTGGCCACCAAAGATGTACTTTCTCAACAACTCGGCGTCCAACTCCTCACCCTCAATGTCCCAACCGGGGAATCTGCTGGGGGAGTGGGGAACGTACAAACCACCGTCGGAAGCACCCTTCAAGACACCAAAGATTCTGGCACCGGTGGTGGTTCTCTGCAAACCAATGTCCAAGAAAACCTTGAAAGGTCTGGGAGCATCCTCGACAGCCTCGGTCAACTCAAACTCACCCTCAACCTCCTCGACACCCTGGTAGGTCTCGTCAAGGCCCAACTTCTGCAAGGCTCTTCTGGCGACAAGAAGACCAACGGCGTAAGCGGCGGACCAGTTAGTCAAACCACGCTTGATTCCGTATCTGGGCAACTCGTGGGCGTAAGCAGCGGTCAAGACAACATCACCAGTGATCTGGGAAGAGACAATCTGGGCAATGATGTCCTTGTTGGTGAATCTAACAACCAATCTGTACTTGGGGGTGTTGTACTTGGCCTTGTGCTGGGTCACCAATCTCTTTCTAGCGTAGTAGTCGGTCTTACCCTCCTGTCTTCTGCGGAAAGGAGTCTGGAAACGCGAGTGGTACGCGGAGGTCTTCAAGGTCTTTTGGAAAGGCATCGTGAAAGTGTGAAGAGTAGTAGGAGATGCACTTGGAAAATTCTGTGAAATTTTTCACCCCATTCCATGGGTGAAAAAAAATTGAAAACTTTTTTAGGAATCACACGACCCGTTCTGAAAAGTTTAACGGGCGGAAAATTACACTCGTCTGATGTGTTGAGGGGCTTTTGGGGGTGTTGAGCTTTTTATAACGTTTAACGAGCATTATGACAGGATGCTCCATAGTACCTTCTCATCCCCTTCGGCATACTACTACTAGATAATTTTACTTACTAGAAGGAATATAAACCCACTATTTAAGGCTTTTTGCGAGCCACCTGGTTCTCTATAGCTACTAATGAGACTCTGAAATCCCCTGAATATTGATCAAAAAAACATCTACGCCCTTTACCCCCTTTAAATCTATATTTGATTCTCTACTGAGTTTTAATTATCTAAGTAACCCATTTTCCCATCGTTTGCTTACCTGTCTCCTCTGTAGCGCACTTGCTCTCCGTCCGCACTTGCTCTCCATCCATACTTGCTCCATCCGCTCTTTCCGCACTTATACTTGATTTATTCAATTGCAAATTTTGAACCCAAATAGTTGGTTAACCCGACCGATCCAATCTCCACCATAGCAGAATGGGCTTTGTATCTTGCAGTGCTACTACATGTTCTTAAACTTACTTTTCCAATTCTTCCTCCTTGTAAAGACTTTTAAAAGTTTTCAAAAACTTTACAAGAACATAAAATCCACTAAATACATAAACTTGTCCAATTTCTCTCGTTTTTTTCACCTATAGATAGAGCTAAAACTGACAATTACATCCTACTGCTACCAATACTCTCAACTCATGAGAAACTAGCCAAGACGACGCCGTAATCAATATGAAAAACATCCATGACGCAATATTAATATAATACGCGTCTTTTTTTTTTCAACGCGTAGCGCTTTAAAAGGCCAACGACTGCCTTCACTTTACTTTGGCGACGAGATGCTTGAAGGAAAGTTTGACGAGTCTACGCTCTTGAAGAAGATTGTTGATGCAATCAAGGACTGTGTGAAGTTGTGCAACTTCAACTGTACCGAGCACGGTGTGACGGTTCAGGCGGTGGACGACTCGCGTGTCTTGTTGGTTTCCCTCTTGGTTGGCCAGACTGCTTTCAGTGAGTACAGATGTGACCGCGATGTTACCTTGGGAATTGATTTGGACAGTTTCTCCAAGATAATAAAGTGTGCAAACAACGAAGACTACTTGACCTTGTTGGCTGAGGACAGCCCCGACAGCGTCATGACCATTTTCGAGGACAAGAAGAAGGAGCGTGTGAGTGAGTACTCCCTCAAGTTGATGAACATCGACTCGGAATTCTTGAAGATTGACGATATGGAGTATGATACCGTGATAAACATGCCTTCGTCCGAGTTCAGCAAGATTGTGAAGGACTTAAAGAACTTGAGTGAGTCGTTGAACATTATTGTGACCAAGGACTCTGTCAAGTTCACGTCCGAGGGCGAATCTGGATCCGGCTCGGTGGTGTTGAAGCCCTACACGGACATGGACAAGCCCGAGGAGAGTGTTACGGTGCACTTGGACAACCCCGTTGACTTGACCTTTGGCTTGAAGTACTTGAATGATATCGTCAAGGCTACTGGTTTGGCCAGCACAATCACGATCAAGTTGGCCGACAAGACCCCAGCATTGTTTGAGTACAAGTTGGACGTGGGTGGCTACTTGAGATTCTACTTGGCCCCCAAGTTTGATGAGGAAGATTAGTAGGGTTTTACATAGATAATAATACAAAAAGCTAAATAGGAGCGAGAATGTGGATTCTATAGCCGAGACAGGTTTGGGCTGCCGGCTGGCTTGCCTACCCAACTTTCTCGACGGTAGACACCATCTAGTTACTCTTTTTATCGTACATTTCTTTTCCCCACTTGTACAAGTCCCGTTTAAGGCGGTCGGCACGCACGATACCGTTGCGAAGCAGGGTTAGATTCTTAATGTACTCGTGTTGCCGCTGGATCCCAACCTGAAGATAGTTGATCAATTCCTCCTTGGAGGCTGCCAACTCTGGGTTCCCGTCGTCGTGCAAATCCGGTTGCTCATAGCGTCGCAAAGCCTCTGGAAGCGCAAAGAACGGGTCTGATACGAGCTCTTCCTTCACTCCATGCGTACCCTCGGCTGACGGTATCTTATCGTCGTTTGCCCGGTCCTCGCCCTCGGCCAGTTCCTGGTCCCTGTCGATAGTGTCGTCCTTGTCACGAACTTCGTCTCCCTCGGCCAGTTTTTTGTACTCCAGCCCAACTGCTGCTTCCGTCACAACTAACTCCGGCTTGGGGCTCACCTGTACCTCGTTTATAGCCTCCACGGTCTCTAGTTGAGCAGTCTCTTGTTTTGGAGCCTCTACACCCTCCGGCAACCCCCGTGGCGTCTGCAGTCCTGCCAGTACTTCCCCGGCCAACGCATCTGCAGCCTTGTGTTCTCTGGTGTCTTCTCTCGTGTCTTCTCTCGTGTCTTCTCTCGTGTCTTCTCTGGCACCTTCTCTGGCGTCTTCTCTGGTTTCTTCTCCGGTATCCTCTCTACCCGTATCCTCTCCGTCTTTCTTCTCGTCGTCCAAGCCGTGGTCATACTTTTGCAAACCCAAGTTCTCCTCTAGCAAATAAAACCAGTCCTCGCCGGTCAAGAGCTGTAGAAGCTTGTTGAGCCAATTTAGGTTTACCTGTTCAACCTCAATCAAATCAATCAACTCGGCCGCCAACCGGTTGTAGATTGGCAGCTTGTACGTCTTCAGGATTGCAGGGTGCGATATAATCTCCAGCGGGTGGTTCAATGGCGCCAATATGTCCGACAACTTGATCTTCTTGAACGAGTGCTCGTCCTCGTCATCGTCGTCGCCCTCGTCGTCGTCGCTATCGTTCGCCTCGCCGTCAGGTCTCACGCTCTCACCGTCGCCCGCGACACTATTCTTCAGCTTAGACCCGTACTCGCCGTAATGCTCGCTCCACTTACGCCGGCTCCGCTTGTTGCTCCGCTCTATACTATCGTTGGTGAGCACTAAGTGGTTCACACCGTCATACTCAACCACCCGCGAATTCAAAGAATCCAAGGTTGAGGCCTCGAGTCCGAGCTTGTTGCCCCGGTTGCTCGCGCTCAACTTGCTCCCAGACCCGTCCTTGCCCGCGCCCCGCGACACCAACGCCTGCTTGAACCGCGAAATAACCTCTATCGAAGCACTATCCAACATACTCGCCGTCGCTGCCGTTGGTTCTGGCGCAAACTGCTTGATGTCTAGCAGAGGCTGTCTAGACCGTTTCTCCAGGACACGACCGCGTATTAGGGATTTGAAAGTCACGTTTTCACAGCCAAAGCACAACAGTCGCGAGTTAGTGCGACGAACCGACGACGGTGAGGACGGAAGCGGGTACGGAAGTCGCAGATAGATACAGAGCGGACTCGTTTACAGGTCCTGTCCGCATCGAAATTGGGGCATTATTGGGCGAGAAAAGCGTGAAGGCGTTTGTGTGGCGATGTCAGAGATTGCATACTTGGTAGTGTACAACTCTCATAATGGCGCTTCTGTGAGGGCGCCCAAGCCGGTGAGGTACCACTCTGTTGCCGAATTCAAGGCATTTGTGTTGGAATCATTCGGTATGAGTGGCGCCGAGTCGCTTTTTATCCTCACATCCTTTGGCATAAAGCTCAACTTTCACTTGATCAACGAGCTAGACGACGTATTTGTGTACGATAAGCGATTATTCACCAAGACGGTTGATGAAAGTCTTGTTTCTACGTACTTGAAGAACATCCCGGTCCTGGATGGCTCTGCTGTGGCGGCAGGTCCCGCTAGTCGAGTTTTGCTGAACCGGGTTACCAACAGCCGGCAGGACTTGATCCACAGCATGTTAATATACCAATCATGGACGCGGACTGTGCTGCAGGACTGTGCAAGCGCCGAGGAGACGACGAAGCGGTTGGTGAGGCAGATCAATGTCATTTTTAGGTCGCTCAACTTGATATACCAGTTTTGCACAAACTTTATCAATGACGTTCTGAAGGGCTTTAATAACTACTTGAGTTATATGAAGCTCATAAACTACAAGACTTTGCATAAAAAGTGGCAGGGCCACTATGAATTTTTGCGAAAGTTTCCAACCTTTCGCATGAAGAACACAAACTATGTGTTGACAGATTTCTTGGACCAAAGTGCATTGCGCGAGGCTGCGTCTTTTGTGTCTGAGCACTTACCCAAAGTGATGGGAAAGTTCAACGAGTTGAGCGAGTCAGTAAATCAGGTGCTGGAAAGTCGCCTCCGTATCGAGAAATTAATCGAAGCCTCGAGAAATGAGTCCATCAAAGCGTTTAAGGATGTGGATTGCCAAAAGATGACATCCCAAGTGACCAGTTGGGCCAAGGAAGTGTCTGCCGAGTGCCAAAACTTTCCAGCCTCATTCTCAGATTTAAGTGCATTGCTCAAAAGACATGTGGATACAGAGGCACCGAGAATTTTTGCCATTGCGACCAAGATACAAGACTACTCTGCTGCTCTCAAGCTGTTTAGGAAGAAGTTGTTGTATGACAGTTTAAAAATTTTCTGGAGTACCGCCAGTGCCCAAATGCACATGGTTAACGTGAAGAGCGACGTGAAGCGCTTGACTGCGTCCACAGCAGAGAAAAATAAGACAGACACAGACGACAAGTTGCTGGGTATTTCTTTTGAAACTATCAACAAGATTAAAAAGTATGAGGATTACTTGTCCTTAACTATAGACTTGCCTTTATTATTTGGATTCGTTCTTATTGAGAAAAGGCGGCAGTATGAATGGTTCGATTTCTACTCCAAGGGTATTGTTGCTAGCGTGTCAGAGCAATTATCCACCATTATTGATAATGAAAGGCTTTTCCGCAGAATGTGGATGAAAAAGTTTGGTACTTTTCTCAACATGCTCAAGGCCGACGAACCGGTTGGCGTATCTCTCCCTAACATCGATGTCACATTAGTTGGATCAAAAGTTGATAACTTTGTTATTTGGATCGATTTGGAAGTCGAGAGAGAAGATATTGCTAGATATATTCAGGTTTTGGAAAATTCTTCAGTTGGGAAGTCATTCAGTGACATCTTGAATAAAAACTTTCAAGATCTTGTGAAGTCGACTAACAATATGAAGAAGATTGCGAGAATTGTCGGTTCCTTGGGAAACTATACTTCTGTGCAGAATAACGAACGCCTGGCCACTATCACAAAAGAAGGGAAGGAAACCAACCTGGAGTCGTCTGGCCAAGATGAAGAGTTTGATTTGAATTTGACCAAGGGATTGAAGTTGAGAATTAAAATGCTAGAGAATCTTTTACATCAGCAACAGTACAAGAATTTGACTGGTTGGCCGGTAACGAGAAATGATGATCTGAACAATTTCAACCGCTCAAGCCTTATAATGGATTCACAGAAGCATCCCAACTCTTCAGGAAACAGCGTAACTACGACACCTTCCAGATCAAATCCAACCTTATTGCTTGAAAGGAAGCCGTCGCAGACATGGAAGGATGGTGCTCAATCAAAAGTGTTGAACACCTCGGGAATCGACAAGCATTTGGATAATATTCGACTTAAAAAGGAAAACGCAGACTTATCAAAAGAAGTGGAGAGATTGAGAGAGACCAGTTTTGAATTAAGAGAAGAAAATACTAGGTTTTCTACGTTAAACTTGTCACTTGCAGAATCAAATTTCACCTTGAAGAACGAAAAGAGGGAGAAGGATGATGAAATACTTGAGTTGAAGAAGGAGCTCGAAACAATGAGAATACGGACAAAGATACTTGAAGAGAAGTTGGAAGGGGAGTTGCAAAAGAAGAATGATGAGTTAATAAAGAAGGGCGAAGAGCTACAAAAGAAGGACGAGGAGTTACAAAAGAAGGATGCAGATGTGCAGACTATAGAAGAACTTCATGAAACCAAAAATAAAGACTTGATGTCCAGACTCGAGTCGAAGAATAAGGAAATTCTTGACTTGTCTATGAGGATATCTGCTTTAACCAAGACTGATGGCAAGACAGCTCAGGAAATTATGACTCTTAATGCTACTATTGAATTGTTGAAGAATGATGTAAATGATGCCTCCAATATGAATAGCGATTTAATGTCCAACATGTCGTCAAAGGAGCTTGAATTCACACAAGAGAGAAACAATATGGAAAAGGATATTAAACTCCTTGAAAAGAAGCTAGACGAGTGTACTGAAGATTACGAGAATTTGATGGAGTTGACACATTCGAAGCAAAAAGTTAGTGACGCTCTCTATAATGACCTCAACTCGGTAATTATTGTGTTGATGCACAATATTAAGAAGTTGACATACAATAGTTTTGGTCACTTCGTTGAGTTTTGTTGCGTTCTTGAATCGATGGGATTGCTATTGGTAAAGGAAGGCACAGGCTATAAAGTGACGAGAGTCAAAGGACTTCGGGTCAAGAAAGGAAACGACGATCCCAATGACACGACACAGAGCTTTGTCGACAAGCCTGTGTCTGAGGCAATTGATGAAGTCAAATCGAAAATGTTGTGGTTAGAGGAGTTGCCAGATGTTGGTGCTGCAGCGATCGATGCGTGGTCCGTGTCTGGACATAGTGAAGGGGCAAATGAGTCTGATGAAGAGGACACCAATCAGTTGAGTGAGCAGTCCAGACAACTTGTGATGACGTTCAACAGCATCTTTCCTGACGAAGACTCTCCTTTTATTAAATTTTTTGATATTATATCCTTCAAGGAGAGTTCTGAAGCAAAGGACGACGCCCCGTCAGAGTATCTTTTCTTGAATGCAATTTCTAAGCGCTTCCGGGACGTTGAGGGATTTGCCAAGAGGCAGGCCAAGGAGAACAAGGCCAAGCAGCAGGAGATGAGCAAGCTATCATTGAAGCTGAAGTCGCAAATCACAGTCAATGACTTTAGAAAGAATGATTTGGCATTATTTTTGCCAACGAGGATTGAAGGGGAGGACACGATGGACGGCATACAGCCGTGGGCCGCGTTCAACATCGGAGCGCCTCACTACTTTTTGAAGGTTGCCGAAAAGGAGCTGCTTTTGAGAAAGGATTGGATGGTTGCAAGGGTGCAGAGTGTAGAGCTGTTCAATGTGACGGCGGAAAACTTTAGCGACAAGGATAAAAACCCATTCCTGTTGAGCGTGGGAGTTTCGTGGTACCTAGTAGAGGCGCGGGAGGATATTTTATAAAACCAACAGCATGATTATTGATTCATATGATGTAGAATTAGAGTTAATAAGAATGTATGGGTATGAATTTACAATGGTGCATTTTTGAACAAGTAGCTTACGCTTTCACCATTGTGCAAGCGCCGAATGGCCTCTGCGAGCGTAGGGCTTATATCTATCACCTCGAGACGCAGGCACTGAGCGAGCTTGTCGTCCAACGGCACCGTGTTGGTGCAGATTATCTTATCCAACTTTGAGTTATTGAGGCGCTCAATGGCGTTGGACGAGAATATGCCGTGAGTAACAATTGCAACCACTTTCTTAGCGCCCTTGTCCAACAACACGTCTGCCGCCTTACATATAGTACCGCATGTGTCGGCAATGTCGTCTATCAAGAGGCACACCTTGTCCTTGACGTCGCCCACCAACACCATCCGCGAAACCTCATTGGCCTTTTGCCGCTCCTTGTGAATCAACGCAAAGTTCACATCCAACGTGTCGGCAATCGATGCTACGCGCTTCGCGCCGCCCGCGTCCGGCGACACGATAGTCAAGTCGGTGCGCGTGTAATTCTCCATCACGTACCGCAACACCGACGGCTCGGCATACAAGTTATCCACCGGCGCCCGGAAAAAGCCCTGAATCTGCGACGCGTGCAAGTCCATCGTGATCACATGGTGGCAGCCCGCCGTCTGCAACAAGTTTGCAATCAACTTGGCCGTTATCGGCGCCCGCAGCTTGTCCTTCTTGTCCTGACGCGCATACGGAAAGTTGGGCACCACCGCCGTGATCCGCCGCGCACTCGCAATCTTGCACGCATTAATAATGATCAAGAGCTCCATCAAGAAGTCGTTGATCCGCTCCTCGCCGCACCCCGTCTGGATGATGTACACATCCTCGTCACGTACAGACTCCCCAACCGCTACTGCCGTCTCGGTGTTGGCAAACTGAAACGCACCGACGCGCGCAAGACTTATACCGAGCCGCGCGGCTACCGACGACGCAAGCGCACCGTGGGAGTTGCCCGCTATGAGCTTGATGGAGTTTTGCGGCTGCGGCATTACCCCCAAGCTATGATGGCCAATATCGTGATGAGCCCGTGGTAGGTCGCACGTGAAAACACACACGTGACAATACCAAAATCACGTGAATATAACGTGATCTATACCTTCACATCTATAGACGGCTACGGTTATCCTGAGCCATATGGGCGAGTATGTGTTTGGCTTCGCGTTCAGCGCTGAGCCAGGCGCCATGCGCACATCCCTCGCTCGAGTCGTTCATCGTTTCTGCGCCCGCAAAGCGTACGCGCTCGTTTGCGCCCGCCTGTAGCGCCATCACGATATCGTCTGGACTGGGCTGGCCCTTGATTGGCGCGCTGTAGGACCCGCGAATGTACGCATCAGCGTTCCACGCGGTGTAGAGGATCCGCTTTGGACGCGGCACCGGACTAACGTTTGAAAACTGCAGTATCAACGGCTCGTAGAGCGCCCATATCGCATCTTCGCGCAGATCCGGGTCCAAGCTCTCAATGTACGCCAGCACCGGTTTCTGGTTGAGCACCACCAACGACGGCACTCCCGCCGCGGCCATGTAGTTGACAAAGAGGGCGGGGTAGTCCCACGCCTTTGGCGTCCCGAGGGCAGGCGTCTCTGTGCCAATGTCCGATATCGCAAAGAAGCGGTCAGTGTCCTTCAGCCAGTAGCACTGGTCAAACTCAAACACAACCTTGCCCAACGAGCCGTACTCAACGCCAGCAAGCGCGCTGGTGATGCGCAGCGGCAACGCCGGTGTCCACGCAATGTGCTGCGCATCGCTAGGGTCGGTGATTTGGAGCAACGTCTGCGGCACCGTGCACACGAGGTAGTCGCACGAGAAGGTGCCGGTGCTGGCACGCACGACAATGGTCTTGCCCGAGTAGTCAATGGCGCTAACCTGTGTTCTGAGCACGATGCGCTCGCGGCGGTACTGCTCCGGCAACTCGCCCATCTCGTCCGCAAACACCTGCGCAAAGCCCAGCGTGCACAAGGCGTTGCGCCCGAGATGGCCGCTGCCGCCGCCCCAGTAGAGCCACTTGGCCAGGAGCCGCTCCCACGACTCGCCCATCCACAACTCTGCCCAGAGGCGCACCATCCCCGGCCCGCTGGCGCGCTGCGCCAGCGTCAAGAGCGGGCCCTGGCGCGCAAGATACTCGCCCAACAACTCCTTCAAGCTCAAGTCGGGCTTGCTCGGGTCCTCCAGGTACACCCAGTGCGCGTACGCGCCAAACTCCGCCAACAAGGCGGCGTGCTCGTAGTCCGGCACGTTACGGCTGTGCCGCGATACGTTGGCGCTCTTGCCGTCGTCAAAGTAGACAGAGAGCTGACCGCGCGCGTGCGCGCGGTCCATGAGCGGGTTGCTCAAGGCATCGTGGAACCACAGCGCGCCATAGTCGTACGTTGCCTGCGACCGGACCAGCGTGAGCCGGCCACCGGTCCTATTGCGCGCCTCAAGCACAATCAGGTCGGTCACGCCCGCCTCGTACAAATGGGAGGCTACGCGGATGCCGGCCATGCCGGCACCAATCACGACAACGCGAAAGTGCTCCATCGTGATTAGGGCTCGAGCGAGACTTGTGAGACTTGATGGCTGACTATGGTGATCTGGGGTACTATATAGATTTGAGCACGCCAAAAGGGGGTTGGAGCGCGGTAAGGCAGCAGGCCACTCAGCGGAGGCACAGCGGTACAAAGTCCGCCTGGGGGCCTGAAGAGGACATGAACATGTAGACCAAGCCCTGGCCATAATTTGGGACCTTTTGCCCTTTTGCCACCTTGTAGATTGCCACCAGCCTCCACAGGCCAGTGGAGCTGGCTTGACTGCCAGCTTCCACGCCTCCCTACACCTTCGGGGAGGCCTACAACTTCGGCGGGAGGCCTACAACTTCGCCTTTGCGAGCAACCCCTTTGAAAGCACCTCGCCCATCTCCTGAGCAGTCTCAGTAAGATAGTGCTTAAAGTGGTCTGGACGTGGTCCCGTCCCCCGCTTCGCCGAAACGTGAACGTGGAGCCAGTCGTTATTGATGAGGTACGCGCACCCGAACCCGGCATCAATAACCTGTGCCCAGCCCCAGCTCTGAAAGTACTCCAGCGGCACCTGCGACAGCGAGATGAACCACGTCAGCAGGTATGCAAACGCGGGATCGGTAAAGATGGCGGGCACCGCCTCGCCAGGCTTGAGCATCTGGCGCAAGCCAAAGAGGTGGCGGTCCACGCCCTGCCCGTCTGCCGCCGCCAGGAGGTAGCCAACGTGCAGCTTGCACGCAGCCTGAAAGGTGCGCACCTTGTCCGCCACCAGCAGACCTGGCGCCAGCCACGTCTCCACAAACGCCTTCAGCTCCACCAGGAGCACGCGCCCAGTCTCGGTGCGCCCCTTGAGGAACTTGCGCGTCGCCGCCGACTCGTAGGTGGGGCGCACCGTGCCGGTAAGCTTGTAGTACGCCAACTGCATCAACATCTGCACATACGCGTCGGGCGACACCTTAAACTGCTTGATCAAGCCCTTGCCGTAGCCGTGGTAGTGAAACACCTCCGCGTGGTTCAGCGCAATGGTGGCCGCAAACGTTGTCTTTGCCGCCGCAATCGCACCGAGCGTGGGGGTGTCGAGGTCAAACGCGAGCAACTGCGGCGCCACCGCGGGCGCCGCGGCGCCCGCAATCTCAGCCGCAAAGGCAGCGGCGTCCTCCTGGGCCACCTTGGCGAGCACGGTGTTGTTGAGCTGGACGGTGGGCGTGGCGTCCATGCGCGAGTGCTCGCCCAAAAAGCCAGACGACCCATTAGTGCCCACAAAAAACTCCAACGGCTTGTCAAAGAAGCGGTTCTCGCCGTCGCCGTGCCACGCGTTGCGCGACTTCTCCTCCACCGTCACCGGCGCGTGGCTGTCGAGGCACAATACAAACGCCGACGCAAACACCGCCTCAAACAGCGCAATATTGACGGGCAGCGACTGCATCCCCGCGTATGCAGCGTAGTAGGCGTCGCGGTCCAACAGCGTCAAGGCGCCCACCCCGGCGCCGCGCGGCGCCTTCAGGTTCTTGATGGCCTGCAACTGGCGGTAGATCTCGCCTTTGGACACGCCGTGGCCATAGTCGACGCGGTAAAAGTTGTTATTGTGCGCAACGACAAAGTACGTGTGCTGCGCCGGGTCAAACACCTTGGTGATGTCGGTGCCGCTCGCGGGCACGCGCGAGTTGTGGAACATGTACCCAAACGCATTCATGCAAAACGGGTTGCCCTTGATCACCTCTGGCGCGAGCGTCTGCGCGGACACCTCGCTCGCAAACTGCAACGTGTAGTACGCCAAGAGCGTCGCCTTGGCCAACTGGTCCTGGCCGAGGCCAGGCACCTCCTTGTGCGCAAAAAAGTACAGCACATAGGGCAGCACCGGGTCGCGGTACAGCATGTACGCATAGTCGTCCCAAAACTCAGCGAGCCAGTTGTCCTTGCCGCGTGCAAACTCCTCCAAGCGCTGCTGGAGCGTCGCGCCGGCGCCGCCAGGCGCCGTGAAGGCGGTCACGGCGGCCTCCGTGGCCGCCAACTGCTCGGCGCTCAAGAGCGGCTGCACCGAGCGCACATACTTGCTCGCCGTGTCGGCCAACGCGGGCACGGGAAGGCGCGGCAACTGGCCCTGGAACTTGTAGAGGTCGCCTCGCGGCGTCGTCGTGCTCAATTGGCGCAACACTGTCATGCTCCGTCTCAACATACTTGCTCAGCAGCCAGGGGGAACGGGGCGTTTATATTCCCCGGAAAAGCGGCACGGGCCAAAACGTGCCGAGGATAAGCCTGTCGTCCGGGGTGTGGGGCGCCACGGTCCAGCAGGCAGGGCGACAGCGACGGCGACGGCGACGGCGACGGCGACGGCGACGGCGACGGGCGGTGCGGTGCGGTGCGGTGGCAGGTGCGACGGGCGGTGGCAGTTGGGCGGCGCGTCCCAGCTGCGACCTGCCACCATAACCGGAAATGTTGGGCGAAAATCCAAGGCCATGAGCGTTTGGGCAGCGGTGTGCTTGGTCTGGTACGCGGGCATCGTCGGGGTGGCGGGCAGCGGGTTCGTGCTGGTGCTCCAGCGCCTCCCGCTCGTTCAGCGGGAGCTGAACGAGCGGGAGCGGGAGCAGGAGCATTTAGGGCACACGTTGGAACATTGGGGACAGGAACAATTACAGCCACACAAACATAAAGAGGGAGGGGGTGAGGATCAGTTAGAGGGTGAGGATCAGTTAGAGGGTGAGGATCAGTTAGAGGGTGAGGATCAGTTAGAGGGTGAGGATCAGGGAGGGGGTGAGGATCAGGGAGGGGGTGAGCTGGGTGAGCTGGGTGAGCAACAGCAACAGCTATCGCTGTTGCTGTTGCTGTCGCTGTCGCTTCCCGTCACCATCCTCCGCCCCATCAAAGGTATCGACCCCCAGCTCTACACCTGCCTCGAGTCCTCCTTCACGCAGGTCTACGCCTCCCCCGTCCAGATCCTCCTCCTCGTGGACGACCCCAGCGACGAAGCACTCCCCCTCGTGCGCCGCCTCCTTGCCGCCTACCCCCTCGCCGACGCCGAGCTCCTCCTCCTGCTGGACTGCGCCGAGCCCCAGCACTTTGGCCCCAACCCCAAGGTGAACAACCTCGCCAAAGGGTTTGCGCGCGCGCGCTACGACACCGTCTGGGTGATGGACTCCAACGTGTATGCCCATCCCCACGTTTTGCGGCGCAGCGTGCGCCACCTCGCGCACAACCTCAACCTCGAGCAGCCGGTGCTGCGCCCGGTGCGGCTCGTGCACCACGTCCCGCTCGCGGTGCACCTGCGCGGCGCCGGCTGGGGCGCGCGCTTGGACGAGATGTTCTTGTTTAGCTCGCACTGCAAGTTTTACGTGCTGCTCAACAACATGGCGGTTGCTCCGTGCGTGAATGGAAAGAGCAACATATACCGCGTGAGCGACCTTGCGCGCGCAGTGCGGCGGATCCCTGGCGCGGGATCGCGCTTCTTTTACGCGTGCGAGCGCGATGCTGCGCAGTACCGCCAGCTTCCGGCGCTGGCCCTGATTCGGTTCTTTGCAAAGTATATCGGGGAGGACAATATGATTGGGATTGCACTTTGGGAGGATGGGGGGCGGACGGCGTTGAGTGGGGATGTGGTTGTGCAGCCGTTGGGAGATCACAACCATCACAGCCAGCATCACGATAGTGATGCTGGTGATAATCGTCATGATCATGATTGCGATTATACTCGTCATGATCACGATTATACTCGTCATGATCACGATTATACTCGTCATGATCACGATTATACTCGTCATGATCACGATTATACTCGTCATCATGATCACGATGATACTCGTCATGATCACGATGATACTCGTCATCATGATCACGATGGTTACAGCAACACCATCAAAGACTACATCCTACGCCGCACGCGCTGGTTGCGCGTGCGCAAGTACATGGTGCTTGCCGCCACTTTGGTCGAGCCCACTACAGAGCTGGTGGTGTGCGGCGCAATGGGCACGTTTGGTATCCTGTACTGGTTCTTGGACACGCTGTTTGAATGGCGCGTGTTTGCCACGCACATGCTTGTATGGTGTGCCCTTGATCGTGTTCAGTATAGGGCGTTGGCAGCGGGGATCAGGCGGGAGTCTGCAGCGGGGATCAGGCGGGAGTCTGCAGCGAAGCCAGACTCCAGCGGGCCCCCGCCCGCTGGCGCCACTACAGAGTCCGTATCCCCCCCGTGGCTAGCGGCCCCCAGCGAGCGCCCGATCCACCTCTGGGTCTTGGTGTGGATTCTACGCGAGGCGTTGGCATTGCCCATCTGGATCATGGCCATGCTCGGCCACGAGATTGACTGGCGCGGAAAGCCATTCAGAATCAAGCAGGATTTAAGTGCAGAGGAATTGTAGATAGATAAGATTGTCCATAAAAGACTGTAGAGTGGAGTGTTTGTGGGTGCGTGGGTGTTCGAGTGTTCATGGGTGCGTGGGTGTCCCTGGCCGTCCCTGGCCAATCGACCCAGCCACGTCAAAGGGAGCACCTTTTGCTACAGAAACGCTACAAAGTCCCAACAAGTGTGTACGTGATCCCCTCAGAGTGTAGAGCAGTGTATGCGCTCTCCCGTAGCTCCAGCGCTGAAAGCGCTGGAGCTACGGGACTCTAGAAGGTGAGACGCCTGCTGCCTTTTTTTGGGAGGCAATCAAGGCTTGAAAAGCGCGGGAATCAAGCCACTTTTGTCAAACACCCGTTGCTCACGTCGGTTGAAGCGGTGCGTGATAGCTGCAAGCCGTTGGACGCAGCGTAATGGCGACCAGAGCAGACCAGAGCCTGCCGCAGAGCGGCAAGAGGGACGCTCCCAAGAGAGAGACGCCCACCAGCAGTCCGCGACTCCAAACGTGTAAAAAGTGCGAGCAGCCGATACACGAGGGCCACGTCTACGAGCTCGGCGACGACCGGTGGCACATTACGTGTTTCAACTGCACCAAGTGCGAGCTGCTGCTTGGATGCAACCTGAACTTTCTTGTGCTTGGCAACGGCAACTTGGTGTGCCTGCAATGCTCGTATAGCTGCAAGCAGTGTGGCAAAAAGATTGACGACTTGGCCATCTTGACGGGCGACCAGGCATACTGCCTGAACTGCTTCAAGTGCCGATCGTGCAAGCGCAAGATCGAGGACTTGCGGTACGCCCGCACGTCAAAAGGGTTGTTTTGCATGGACTGCCACGAGCAGTTGCTCGCAAAGAAGAGAAGGCACGACTTGAAGAAGAAGCAGAGCGCGGAGCGGGAGCGTGAACGGGAGAGGGAGCGTGAACGTGAACGTGAACGCGAACGCGAACGTGAACGCGAACGTGAACGAGAGCGCGATCGGGAACCGGTATGGACGGGCGACCCGGCCCAGGAACGTCCCAATAACGACTCCACTGCGAGTTTCCTCTCGCACTATATAGCGACAACGTCGGCGGTGCACGAGCTAACTGGTCTGGCGCGGAGCACAATGTATAGCGCCAACCGCTCGTCGTTGCTGCTGATTTCGCAAAAGAACAAGTCGCTTCCGCCGCTGCCAGAGGGCCCGATAGTGCGGCCACAGTCACTGTTGTCGATGGTTATTCCACCTCCGCGCGGGTCATCGCGCGATGTGCAGCTGGCGGACTTTTCCATCGAGGAGGTTGGAAACTACAGCGACGACGAGGACGAGGCGGCGCCAGTGTCGACACTGCTCCGTCCACGGCCGTCGCCCATGAATGTGCAAAAAGAGGTTCTTGGCTTCTCGCCGTTACAAACACCCAAAGACCCGCTAGGAGTGTCTCCGTCGCGCAACGGCAGGCCGCTCTTGCTGGCGAGCGACTTGGCGCCAGCGCTGGCTTATTCAACGCCGCCAGTGGGGCCCAACCAGTCTGCACTTGCTACTCCAGATATGTTGCGCCAGGCGGCGGCTGAGCGCATACGCCTGCGCGAGAATGCACTACAGTCGCAAACGTCGCTCGACAAGACCGACACCGGCTCAACCAGGTCGTTGCCGCCCTTGGGAGACAATCTCTTTATCTTCCTGCCCAACCAGTTCCATGACCACGAGTTCCACAAGGCGGACTTGCTGGAGCACTCATCGGAAATTGACGCAGATATCCATCTGGCAACTTCCCTGTCAAACTTTAACGCGAGAGCAATCATGACTAGCGCCGAAGACGCTGTGAATACAACGCTCCTGGCCCCGCTAGACGAAACACGCACTCGTCTGGCCGCCACCTCTCCGTTTGCAAAGGCGAACAGACAGGCCAGGGTGATGGAGTCCAATGACTTTGCCTCTGCAGACTCGTTTGATCCACTTGGCACATTTGCCACTCCAGAGCAGTCAAAGTTGTTGCGGCACAGTGCCTTGACGTCCCCGCCACCGCGATCGCCTCTTCCTCTCACCCCAAACAAGACGCAGCCCGCTGGATTCAATCCAACCAAGTTGGACTATAATGGTGAACCTCAAAGTGCGGGGCTAGGCTTGCTTGGTGTATCATATAACGATGAGAATAAGGAAAACTCTTCGAGGGTGGCTACGCCCAGGCAGCAAATTACTCATCTGGCACACGACACGCCTACGCCAGACAGAGGAGAATACGTCATTATAGGGAATACTACTCCTTTAGTGACAAATCTCGAAGATAAGGGTATACAAGTGCAACACGAGGCACTGCTGACCCATCTGTCTAGAAAACTGACTCTTAGCAAAATTCCAAGTTTGAAGCACAAGAGATCTGTCTCTGGTGGCAATGCCCCCACCAACAAGTTTAGCATTTTTAAATTTATGAAGGAAGATGGCGCTGCATCTCCAAAAGGTCATTCAAGACATGTGTCAGACGGGTCACTTTACAGCGCCGGATCTACGTTTACGCCCAGGGTGCCGGTAGTTTCGCCAAATATCAATTCTCACCACAGATCAACCTCAGACACCCCGTTTATGGCAATTTTAGAGCAGAGTCCCAAGAATTCTGATGCAAGCGATTTTAAGCTTGAAATGAATTCGTTGCATGAGTGGCGGCAAACATTGAAAAACGATATAAAGACATTGACAGCAGACAAAGCAAGAATGAGTGAGCAGATGGCGACCATGCAAGAGAAGTTGAGCATTGACAGTGCAAGATACGATAACTTGGCCAAAGAACTTGCAACATTAGAGTTGAATAAGAAAAAGTTGTTGAGTATCAACCAAAGCTTATCTGAACAGAATCATCGTTTAGAGTCCAACCTATCAAGCAGCAACTCATCTATGAATGACCTCCTTCCCCGAGATTCGGTAACGCTGACTAGAGAGACCCTGGCCTCCAGAGACGGCCCTACAGGATCCCGAGAAACAATTCCAACCAGTGCAGAATTATCTAACCTTTCTTCCTTGCGGGGAAACTCTTCAATACCGACTTCTGCGTCATTTAATGTGGGTCACGCGTATAGTGCGAACGGCGTGGCATTAACTGCAGAAGCCTCCAATGAGGATGCAATTGGAGATGGCCAGCGTGCAACTCGGCTAAAATTTTGGAGACGCCCGAAACAGGGGGGAAATCTCATCCCCGGTCAGCCCTACCAATCATCAGGTGCCAGCGCAGTCAATTCCAATGCACAGACTATTCCCGTAACAGGAACACAGTCTCAACAACAGGTAGCTATAAGCAATGGGAAACCTTTTACAAACAATAGCTCCAGCTCCACCAGTACAGGAGCGAACGGTACCGCAGCCAACATCTCTATGCATGCTCGGAACTTGAGCAGCATCATTAATGGGAATATCACTAACCTGGGGGTTGAGAAGAAGGGGATGTTTTCAAAGTCAAAGTCTAGCAACATTTTGGACACGTTTTTGAATGTTGCGGGCAACGTTGAACAGGTTGCAGACTCCCTGAAAGTGCCATTATTTTCCTCTAGCATCCAGAACCGTGCCAACTATGAGCAAAGCAAGGTTCCCCTTATCGTGACAAAGTGTTTGGAGGAGGTTGAAAAAAGAGGACTTGACATTGAAGGTATTTACCGTATTTCTGGTGGCAATTCAGCCATTGTCGCGATTGAAAATGCATTTGCGAGCCTTCCTCCCGCTACATCATTGGATGAAAGACTGTTGGGGACATTAGAAGAGACTATGAGCGGTGACATTAACGCAGTTACATCGGCATTAAAGCGGTACTTGCGGAAGCTTCCCGATCCATTAATTCCTTTTGCAAGCTATGACGATTTCATCAAGGTGAGCGCAAACAAGGCCACTCAAAACACCGACAAGAGGATCAGCGACTTAAAGAATAACGTTATCAATCAGTTGCCACTGGCCAACCAACACACGATATACCTATTGTGTAAGCATTTACAGCTGGTGAGCGAGTTGTCGTCGCTCAACCGCATGGGCTTCAAGAACCTCTCGGTGGTTTTTGCACCCACGATTGCGCGCGACAAGACCGGTCAGAGAGAGATGACAGACATGGGTCCCAGGAATGACTCCACCGAGTTGTTGATTAGCAATTTTGGGAAGATTTTCTCAGACTATCAGTAGTTTCCGCACGTTTGTTGGCGGAGTATAGTTTTTTGTTTATGAAGCCCTATTTAAATGATATGTAACTATTCTTGCATTGTGATAGACTGACTTTGACTAGTGCACGTCCTTGATCTGCGGGTTCAGGTATAATTCGTATCTCCGGTGTCCGACTCGCAACAAGTGTTCCACCACGCTGAACAGCTTCTTTGGAATATCTCGGCTCTTTTTGAACTCGGATCGCACGTACTCGCGCCAATGCTCTCTACTGTGCTCCGGCTTCGTCTTGACACACCTCATACAAGAGCGGTACAACGCCATCACCTCCCGCTGGAGCCCCGATAGACGCGCCATCTTGCCTGGCACTATTGCTCACAATTGATAAAATGAAAAACGTCATATTAAAACGTGACCTTATACACGTGATTAATTATACATATTATATTTTGCAAGTTTACGACTTATGCTGCATTGGGGCAACTAGTCCGCGCCGACCCCAAAGCTTTATGATGCTAATGGTTGGTAAAGTCGATTTCACCTTCTCTCTGACCGTCACACTCGGCGGTCACACCACACGTACAACTGCCTTTAGCCCGCTTGCCGCAAGCGCAAGCGGCGTCGCTGGCAGGCTGGGCATTCTCGACTGAAGCCTTGTCACAAACACACTTCAAGGCGGGCTGCTTGCCACAGGAGCAAGTTGACCTTTGAGCACACACGCATTCAGCAGCAGAACAAACCATAGTAATTGGATACCACCTTGAATCACTGACGAGGCCCAGTGAATTTATACATTTTGCAATCGAGCCTGTACCCCATCTCTGGTCACGTGCGATAGACATATGTAGCCAATAATATCACAGATGAATGTAAGCAGTGATTATTTCGGTCATGTTTAGATACAAGCTGAGAGTGGCTGCAAATTAAAGGCAGGTTCTCGCTACTAACTTTGATGTCGTTCTTGGTTTTGTTATCAAATCACTCCATCGGGTATTCGCTTTGTTTGTATGCGATCTAACTACTAAAAGCTTCTTCTGCGAGGCTATTCTTAAAACCTATTCTCACCGTTTATGGATTCATATGCACTAAAGTACCAGTGCGCAAGTTCAGCTAGCACCCATACAGTTCACGTAGAAGATAGACCACACCACACTTCAAAGCCTGCTTTTCGATCTCGCACTCCTGCTCAAGCCTTCACACCTAACTTCTAGACCCGGCTAGACTCCACTTTTATCCTCCACTTTTATCCGCTACTTTTATCAACCACTTGTCTTTCTATCGGCTATTTCTCTCACTTATACCCCACTACTTTCACCTACCCCCTACTCTCACTCTACCCCCACTTCTATCTCGACTCTATCTCGACTCTATCTCCACTCTATCTCCACTCTACCTCCACTCTATCTACTTTTATCTCCCGTCATAAACAACTTCTATTAATCAGCCTCAAGTCGACTCCTGGTCATGAGATTTGTTGTAGCCTATAAACGTCTTTATGCGTTCGCGAAGCATTGAGCCCAAGTCACCAGTGGATGTATCAGTATTGTCTTGCTGGCTGACATCCTGCTGACTGGCGGAGAGGTCGCTAAAAATGTCCTTGGCTTCGGTTGGGCGTAACGATTTAGCAGTTTGTTCGCGAGAGACATTGGCAATGGCGTCGTCAAAGAGACGCGAGAGAGATCTGGAACCTGAAAGGTTCTCGCTTATGTCGTGGGACGGGTCGGGTAAGAGGGTAGGGATGGGGTGGTGCAAAGTTGAGCCCGCAGACGCTCTAGTCGAGCGGTCAGCAGTGTCGTCTAAAAAGACGTTTTCGCCATCGTCATAGGCATCGAGCACCAGCCGTGTGCGCTTGAGCTCGCTATTCTGTGGCGAGGCGCTTGTCGTTCGACGCCGTTTCGTTGTAGATAGCTCGGGAGATGGAATAGCCTCATCCTCGTCCTGTGCATAGTCGGGACCCCGTACATCTAATTGCTGTGCTTGTAGTTCTGGTGGCTGTATGTCGCTCTCATCTTCAAACTGGATGCGGAGTCCGAGCGGAGTGCGCAAGATATCGCCACGCTCGCTTCTGCCGCCGCTTAGACGCTGTTGGAAACTAGGTGTGTTTGGAAATCTGCGCAAAGTATTGTCATTTGGCACGTCAAGCTTCATTGGTGATAGTTCTGGAGGGAGCATTACTGGCGAGAGACTGCCTGCAGCCGCTGCAATGCTGCTTGGTGCCGCATTGCGGTACGGAGAAGAGGGCTGGCTCTGTGCAAGCTCCGAGCGCAAGACTGGAGGTTCCGGCAATGTGGGGGACGAGTTTATGAGCTCCTGTATTAATGACGACCGTTTCGCAGCTTCAGAATTACGCGGCGTAGTGGCTTTTTTGGGAGATATGGTGAGCGTATGGTACATATCGAGGGACTGCCTCATCACAATCTTGACTGGAGAGACACCACCCCCAGTTCGGCCCGATTCTGAGCGCTGAGGTGATCTGCCAATTGGTCCACCCCTAGGGTCCAGCGTACCGGTCCTCAAGTCTGGAGGCGGCTGGAGAGACTCGCTATCATTTTCATATGCACTCGGAATAAGTCGCTGAGGCCGGTTGTTTCCTAGTTGTGGCGTTGATGATTGGAACTGTTCTTTGCCGTCGCCAGCAGACCATGTCGGTGTCGACTCTTCGATGGTACCCTTGAGCAACGGCTTCTTAAAAAACTCTCGAGCCTTGGGGTCCAGAACGCCTACGGGCTCCTCCACTGTCCCAGTCTCAGCACTGTTAACTGTTTCTTCGTACAAGAGATTGTTACGTGCATTGGCAATCGTGTTGGCATCGGTATTAGACGTGTCAGGCCCCTCGTGGCTATTCAACTCGACATTGGCCAGCTGCTCAAAGAAAAATTTCCAGAATCCGGCATTGTCCCACACTTTCCGCGTCTCGTTCGAGTACGCCTTGATCGTTGGTATTATCTTGTCGTTAAGCACAGCATTGGCCCGTGATATATTGCGGTCAATCTCTTGCAACACCAATGTCGTTTCTTGCTCGAGTTTTTCCAACTCTTCGCGTGCCGCAGCATTATCGTCGCTAAGACTCGGGTTAAGCGTTGACTTCCGCCGCGACGATGAGGGTGCTACGGAGTAGCGCTTCATCACCTTGGTGGAGAGCTAACGCGTTCGGTGTCAAAAATTCATAACAAATACACACGTGATAATCATGTGATACCTCAGTCACATGATTAACGATGGGATTTTTGGAGCAACGGCGGTCGATATCGAGGGCAGAGTTATGGGCAGCGGTATGTCGGTATCGTTTGCTCCGGAATGCACGGAAGCCAAGGTCAAGTACGATACGTGCTTCAACAAGTGGTACTCAGAGAAGTTTTTGGCCGGAAAGTCGATGGAGAATGAGTGTACCGAATTCTGGGACACGTATATGACTTGCATAGATGCAGCGGTATTACGGATGAAGATTAAGCCAATGTTGGACAAAGCGCGCGAGGAGCAGCCATTCACGTCAGAAGAAATGGCCAAGAGCGTCAGCGCCCTGGATCAGAAGTAAGGAGACAACGACCCAGCCAATGCAGAAGAGTTGAAACTGGTCCGAAGGTCCAGGGAGATTCTCATGCTGTGTGTGATTAGTTGCCGTTCTTATGCCAGGTCCTAGCCAAGACTGCTGGTTTCCAATGTAAATATGACTAAAAAGGATACTTTTATAGTGTAGAGAAACGACAACGAAATGGATAATTATGATATAACAGCAAATGTAAAGATGATGCAACTGCAAATGGATAAAAAGATGAACTGCAAATAATCATCAGAGTGTACTGAGCGGAGGGTAGATGTTGAGTCGCGGTTGGCAAGGAGAGATTATGCATTTTGTACAGCTTGTAATAGGTAAAAATGATACCATAACATCACCGTAAAACGAGCAAAGAGTAATTTTAAAAGTCTAAGGGAAAGCAAACGAGCTTACGAAGATGATGAGATTGGTCTTGAGTAGTAAACAGTGAAGATGAAGCGGTAAATTATAGGACAAGGTTTGAGAAATCCATCTCGCCTGCATACAAAATCGAGATATGAATCTTTAATCAACTATACTACACCCCCAAGATGCTCGTGGAGGAGGTTCCAAAGAATGGAGGTGTCCAGAGCTCTACCGTGTACTTCTCGTCGTCCATAAACTTGACTGCGCGTCCAAATGCGTCTCGTCAGTTGCAAGCAGAAGACGCCAGCGAGCTGAGCAGCTCCAAAAAGGGCCGGCCCAAGGTAAACTACAACTTGACGCTGCTCATGAATGCGCAGACGGCGCAGGCTACTGAAGCGCCAGTGAACATCGGTCCACTAAAATCAGCGCAGCAGATTCAGTTGGAGCGTATTACGTCAAAACGGCTCCTTGAACTCGGGCGCGAGAACATAACCAGCACAGGTGGCGCGAGCCAGTTTGAGCTTCCCAAAAACTTTGCCTACAGCAGTATACACGCCAGCCTGGAAAAGAACAAGAACAAGTCTAGACTAGGAAACACTCCCAGCACAAAGAAAATTCTTTCTGCGCGGCGTAATTTGAATCTGTACTTTGAGGAGGAGCGCAACTTGATTGCAATCAATACCATTTTGGCCTTCAACTACCAGTTCTTAGACAGCGCTGATCTCGGTCAGGTTAAGGTCAAGGGTAAAAAGACTGGCAGTAAACGGTTCAAGCCGAGACTAAAGTTGTGTTGCATATGCGGTCTCCCATCGAGCTACTCGAGGTGCTACAGTTGCGGCCTCTTTTCGTGTTCAGCTAAGTGCAACACTTTGCATACTGAGCTGAGGTGTATATAATCAAAAGGTACGTGTTTGCAGGATGCTGGTGTACACGAGTACCAGCACAGCGGTAATAGAGTATGTACTAATAAAATAGCTGGCTAAACTTGTGTAGTGACTCAAGCCAATAACTTCTATTAAATTGGTCAATCAAAGACTCTATTAAATTGGTCAATCCTTCAACCAGTACGGTAACTACATGGAGCGTTCAGGGAGCGGGGGGATAGAATATGTAAACTTTGTCTAACCTCTGCACCTTCACACCTCTGCACTTCCACACCTCTGCACTTCCACACCTCTGCACTTCCACACCTCTGCACCTCCACACCTTGACTATTTACAAGCAATCGAAACCATTTCAGCAGCATCAGGAACCTTGTAGCGCGCCTTTTCCATCTCCCGTCCCTTGGCGAGCTCGTACGAATTCAAGCGCTGCCACTGTTCCCACAGAACCGCCTCTTTTGGCGGCTCAAATACATTTACAGGGTTCAAGTGCACGTTATTGTCCCAGTCCTGCAAGATGCATTGGGCCGTATCAAACGAGTCCATCATTGTGGTGGCGATTACGCCCTGCGGTCCGTTTTTTGTCCATCCTGCCGCGTACCACCCTGGCAAGACAGTTTTATCAGCCCCCACCAAGCGTCCGCCAACGTTGTGCAACCGGTTATTGGCAAACTCAATGCCAAACTCCTCTGTTCCCGGTACCGCCTCGCCCTGGTAGCCGATAGACAAGACCACCAACTCGTTTTTGACGGTGCGGACTGTTCCGGTTGGAACCAACCCCACCTTTCGGTCTGCGCCCACTGCCGCCAATGTATTGACTTCAAACTCTGTGTGCGATACACGGCCACTGTCCAGGACCACAAAGCGCTGCGGGCTCTGAAGAAACTGCAACGACCACGACTTTGGGCACGTAACCGGTGCCATCAGCGAGTACTTGTCGAGAAGCGCGAGCCGGCGCTTGTCGGCGCGCCCGAGACCGGCGCGCTCGACACTGAGGTCCGCGCCCAACGGCTCGAACGCGGCGCTGCCCGCATCTTGTAGCTGTAGCAACTCGCGAATCTCCTTGTTGGAGAAGGCGGACTGCAAGATGCCGCGGCGCGCCACTATACGCACACGCTTCACCGCCAGCCCGCGGAGCGCAGCGTACGCGGGCGGCGCCACGTCAGTGTGCCGCCAGTGCGACTCGGGGTCCGCCAAGAGGATACGCGCCACGTCCAACGCCACGTTGCCGTTGCCGATAATCGTCACGTCCTCGACGCTATCCAACCCAAATGGGTCTACCCCATCCACACCGCCCGGACCACTCTTTCCACCCGGATGCCCATTGTACCAGTTCACAAACTCCCGTGCCGACACAACGCCGGGCGCGTCAGCGCCCGGCACGCCCAACCGCGTGTCCCTAGCCTGGCACCCGTTGGCAAACACCACCGCGTGGTAGCTCTGCGCGAGCTCGCTCAACAGCACGTCCTTGCCGACACGCGTATTCCCAATGAAGCGGGCGTGCGGCGACGCCATGAGCGTGTCGAGCGCGGCCTCGCAGTTCTTCACCTCGGGGTGGTCCGGCGCCACGCCGTACCGGCTGAGCCCGTATGGTGCCGCCCACTGCTCAAACACATCCACCGCCACCAGCTCCCGCGCCTTTGCAACAACGTGCTGCGCCGCGTAGAAGCCGCCAGGGCCCGAGCCCACCACCGCCAACCGCCGCGCGACCGTTGGGAGCGCCCGCGTGGCCTGGAGCGCGACCAGCAGCGTGGCCTTTAGCGTAGAGTGTACTGCGCGCATAACGTACAATTAGAAAACAATATAGATATAGACCGCCAGCAGCCGTAGTCGCACAAGACTAGATAGAAGGTGAGTCACGTAGTCAGTTAGCCAGTCACGTAGTCAGCCAGCCAGTTAGCCAGTTAGCCAGTTAGCCTAGCCTGTTAGCGTAGCCTGTGCGGTCACAGCAACCAAAGCAACCCACCAGGACCGAGTCATGACTCAATGACTCACCGCCGCTTCCACACCTCTGACTCATTCAGAGACTCAACGTTCTTCCCGTGGCCCTCGTCGTCGTCGTCGTCGTCGTCGCCGTCGTCGTCGTCGTCGTCGTTGTCCTCCGTCTCACTCGCTGACGGCGTCTCCGCCTCCCACGCCAGCGACCACGCCAGCTCCATCGTCTTGCGCTCCTCCCACGCCGCGACGCGCTCGCGACAGACGCTCGCCGCGACAGCGAGACACACGCCCGCAACAACAGCGAGCTTCACCGATAAAGGGATGACAAATGGCATGCTGGCTTAAAACAAGGGTATGCCAAAAACATTACAACTCATGACGGTCCGCCTGCGCCCCTTGAGCGTGCTGGAGCACTTCTACCGCTGCCGCACGCTGGGCCGCTACTACAGCAACTTCCAGGTGACGGCGGCGCTCTCGCGCGATATCACCGCTGGCGCGCTCTTTGGAGCGTTGCGGGCGGTGATGGTGGAGCACCACCACCTCGCGTGCGACGTTGTCTACGAGAACGGCCAGTACGTGTTTGCGCCGCTCACGGAGGTGCGGTTCGGCGACATTGTGGAGTTTGTGCCGAGTGGCGAGTACGTGGTGGACGGGGAGGTTACGGTGGCGTTGTTGGAGCGCATGAATGCGATTGAGTTTGAGCTTGGGAGCGGCAAGCCGTTAGTGCGCGTGCTCGTGGTGGGCAAACGCCACCTAGCGGTGGCGTTTGAGCACACGGTGAGCGACGGGGTGGTTGGGCCGGTGTTCCATGAGCTCTTGGTTGGTAAGTTGAACGGGGGGGAGGGGAAAGGGGGTTGTGATTTTGATTTTGGTGATTCTATTGGGTCTGGATCTGGATCTGATTCTGGTGCTGGGTCTGATTCTACTCCTTCTGCTACTCCTTCTGCTACTCCTTCTGCTACTCCTTCTGCTACTCCTTCTGCTACTCCTTCTGCTACTCCTTCTGCTACTCCTTCTGCTACTCCTTCTGCTACTCCTTCTGCTACTCCTTCTGCTACTCCTTCTGCTACTCCTTCTGCTACTCCTTCTTCTTCTCCCCCTTTTGTCAACTCCCTTCTCTTCAACTACAAGGTGGACTTCCCTACCCTCTCCTCCCTTCCACCCCCCATTGACGACTTTCTTTCGGTGAACGGGTCGTGGGACGGCGGCGACGCGGGCCACTACAGCCACGTCAAACCCCTGCCAGTGCGGTGGGCGGGCTTGCTGCCCGTGCCCGCGTCAGCGAGGATCAGCTACAAGATTGTGCGTATTGGCCCTAGCGACGCGGTGCGGATGGCGCGGGCGTGCAAGCAGCACGGCGTGTCGGTCACCGCCTACGTGTGCGCCAACGTGCTAGACGTGATGCGCAGGGTCGTTCCGGCTGGCGAGCACATAACCTTTCGCACAGCTGTAGCGCTCCGGCGGCACATGAGCGCCGCCTTGGCACCGCCAGCGTACCAATCGGCGTTTGCGCCTGGTCGCCCGGTGATGGGCTGTCTGGCGTCGGGCGGCGTGCCCGACCCGCACGTTCCCAGAGAGTTCTCGTGGGCCAGCGCCAAGGTGTTGGCGCTGCACTTGCAGGCTGCCAGCGCTAACAAGGACATCTTGAGCTTCTTGAAGCCGTTCAGCGACGCTCACGATCCCACAGGGCCCAACCACGACCTCTTTTTGGCCAAGCTCGGGCAGCCCAAGGACGACAGCGTAAAGGTGTCGTCGTTGGGCCTCTACGGGGGCATGGAGACTGATGGCAAGCCCTGGATCCTTGAAAATCTCGTGTTTGCGCAGGATATGTTGTACTCGGCGTCAGAGTATGTATTCAACTTGGTTGGCACGCGGACAGGCGGCATGAGTCTTACGTTTGGCTACTTTGTGGACAATGCGCCCGACGACCAGTACGCCGCCTTTATTGAGGAGTTTGAGCGACTCTTGTTGGCGCATATTGAGTAGACCCTGAAACGGTGACATCATAGGATGGGGTGTGAACAGCGTGATAATACGATCACCAGGGAGATCACTGGGGAAATCGCCATGTAGAAATCACCATGTAGGGACATCACCATGTACGGTGTACTGTCTATGGTGTAGGGTAGGGTTATTACTGTTCACGGTGCAGGGTCTAGGGTCTAGTGCGTACAGTGCACCGGGCACCGTGATCCATCGCTGTGATCCACCACTGTGAGACCCCCTACCGTCGCTAAATAGACATACAACGGCTACCCCATACTAAGCCCTGAGTCATATCAGTCCCTACGCTATCTTGTGTAGGATCCGGTACCCTAAAAGGTCCGGTGATAAGAACAATAGCCGCGTAATACTACTCGATGAGGCGGAGTTAGCCTGTGTTTTAGCGCTCTGCTGGTGTTCCTGGGAAGGTTTCCGCGCCCAGCGGCTCTGGCCACGTCATACTGCAGCCAACGGGCGCTGGATTCCGCTGCTGCGTTGACGGTGTCGGTGTTGTTGTCGCTGCCGAGCAGCTCTACCCCAGTCTAGAACTGCGCCAGGAATGCTGGGGCGCAACAGTAAAAAGCAATTCTCACTATGGGTTGCTATACAAAAGGATTCAATGCCCATCGCTTGGCGCTTGCTGACCCATCCAGTACTGTCTAGTCGCCACTTGTCCAGTCTACTTGTCTAGTCTGCGAGTCTAGTCTACTTTTCTAGTCCACTAGTCTACTGGTGTACTTTTCTGCCATGTCTAAAGATAAAGAAAAGGGAAATAGCTCCGAGCGCGAGCTCTTTGGCGGATCCCCGTACGAGCACGCCGCTGCGCTGGATAGCAGCTCTGACGAGACCCCCAAGAGCGTCTTTGGCCGCTTCAAGGGCCAGTTTGGTCAGGGCCACACTGTGCAGCGCAAGTTGTATAACCGTCACGTGCAGTTGATTGCAATTGGGGGTCTGATTGGAACGGGTTTGTTTGTAACTATTGGCACCACTGGCTTGGTGCGCGGCGGCCCCTTGGGCTTGTTGTTGTCGTATACCTTTTGGACGGCGGTGATTTTGCTATTGACGACGGCGGTTGGCGAGATGGTTTCGTTTTTTCCAGTAAATTCTCCCTTTTTGACCATGGCTGGTCGGGTAGTTGACCCCGCGTTTGAGTGTGCTGCCCTGGTTAACTTTTGGCTTATGCAGAGTCTCTACATTCCGTTTGAGATTACCGCTGTGAATGGTATGATTCACTTTTGGCGCGACGGGTACTCGCCCGCGATCCCGTTGGCGATTCAGATTTTCATTTACGCTGTGGTCAACGTTTTTGCAGTTCGCCTCTATGGAGAGTTTGAGTTTTGGCTCTCTATATTCAAGTTGATTTTGTGCATTGGGTTACTCTTTTTCACATTGATCACCATGTGCGGCGGAAACCCGCAGCACGATGCGTTTGGCTTTCGCAACTGGAATGTTGTGGGCGGCCCGTTGGCTGAGTACCTTGCAACTGGCGCGCTGGGCCGCTTTCAGGCATTTTTGGGGTGCTTGCGAGGGTCAGCGTGCTTTACCGTTGTGGGGCCAGAGTATATGTCCATGGTTGCGGGAGAGGCGATTAATCCTCGCAAAACGATGCCTACCGCATTCAAGACGGTCTTGTACCGCTTGGCCTTGTTTTATATTGGCGGAGCACTCCTGGTGCTGATTTTGATTGCGTACAATGATCCCACCTACTTGGCCTTGACTAGCCAGTCGTCGAATGCGGCGCTGTCCCCGTATGTCGTTGCGATGCAGAATTTGAATATCAAGGTTTTGCCACACATTGTCAATGCAGTTGTGCTCCTGGCGGCATTCTCGGCTGGCATGTCTTACACATACTGTTCGTCACGTGCGCTTTATGGGTTGTCTATACGCGGTTTTGTACCCCGGTTTTTTGGCATTTGTACCAAGAATGGTGTGCCCATATTTTGCGTGGCTGTGTCCATTTGCTTCTCGCTCCTCTCGTTGTTGCAGTTGGGCTCCTCGGGCACAAAGGTGCTCAATTATATGGTTAATTTGTGCACTGGGTCACAGATTTTGAACTATGGCTTGATGGCAATTATTTATATACGCTTTTACCGAGCGTGCGAGGCACAGGGTATTGACCGCCTGACTTTTACGTATAGGTCGTGGTTCCAGCCCTACTCTATTTATGTGGCGCTGTTTTTCATTTGGTGCATTGTGGGATGCTTGGGCTACCAGGTGTTTTTGCCCGGAGGATGGCAGGTTGACGACTTTTTGTTTAGCTACGTGATGGTGTTTGTGACGCTTGCGGTGTTTTTGTTTTGGAAGGTTTTGAAGCGAACCAAGTTTGTAAAGGCGAGCGAGGCTGACTTGTTCACGGGCATGGAGGAGGTTGAGGAGCACGAGTATGAGTTTTATGCACAACAAGAAGCGGAGGAGGATTCTTCAAAGTTTCGGCCGGGGAGATTTGGCAAGATCATTAGCTGGATATTATGATCATTCAAAGACTCGGTTTATTTATAGTCATTGAGAATCTTGGTATGTATTCAAGAATGTATTTAGTTTAGCAAGGCTTTTAATTCCTTTTTTGTGAATTGTTGCAAGATTATTTTCTATTTATTTCTTTCCTGGAAGGGAGCGTAGAGCCGAGATTGTAGGGAGATTATCAAATATATGGTTCAGAGCTTCTCATCCTCACAGTACTCAAATCTCCTCTACAATTCTACAATTGAAAGTTTTAAAAAAAGGTTGATCAACGCTAGGCACAAAGTATAAAAAGATATAATCACGTGACTTTGGGTGCAAAATCGTAGAGGCGAGGGTCCCTGTGATTACTACAACAATTCCCAAGTAACCGGGTACTCCTCCTCAGTGCCAAATGTAAGTCTGGAAATAGCGGCAGGAGACAAGTCCAAGTCCTTCAGGTCGCAGCGGTCACAAATCTCAGTAATGGTAACATCGACGGACCGGGAGTTGTACCAAACCCTGACTTTGCTGCCGCACAAGGGGTTGGGAGTGCCATCTCCCTTGCTTAAAGCCGTAAACAACTTGAGGGAAAGCGCACCAACCATGTCTCCGTCTGTATGACGAACCTTGCACTCTCCAATACTAGGTCTGAACAAGCTGGCGAAACCAGAGTAATTCTGACTGCCAGACGTGTCCGAGTCACTGGGAAAGACAAAGCTGTCCCCTTGTTTGCTGTTTGCATCCCCTTGTTTGCTGTTTGCATCCCCTTGTTTGCCGTTTGCATTCCCTTGTTTGCCGTTTGCTTTCCCTGGTCTGCAGCTTGCATTCAGCTCATCCTTCTTTGGAATTTCCGTAATATCGCCACGTTCCAACATTCTCTGCAACTCCTCGTCAGTAAAGGACCAAGCATTCAGCCTCTGAAAGCAATCAGAGTCAGACTGGTCATCGCGCTTCTGGGGCTGCTTATTCTTTTCTTCAGCCTCCTTCTTCGCATCCTCCTTCTCCATCTCCTTCAACTCTTCCTCAGTAAACGACCAAGCATTCAGCAACTGAAACTCCTCAGCGCTTCTCTTGAGGTTTTGAGCCTCCAAAACCTGGTTAACCACCTCGACCTTGTTATAGGACCCGGTAGCAACGGAATCCTTGGATTCGGCCAACACGTTGGCAAAAGTGGTGGCAATAACAGAGAGCCAGATAGTAGAGGAGGTAAGCTTCATATCGAGTGTTGGTGTGAAGGCTTTGGTGATGAGAGTAAGAATATGGCGAACCTTGAGGTGCTTTATATACTTTTACATTAGAGGGCCCATAGCGGGATTGCTACAAAAAAGGAGTAACGATCACCTGTCTTTGCAAATATTGCCCTCCGTATGAACGTTCCTCTGTGAAACCAGCCGCTTAGACCGTTGGGTTTTAGATTGCCAAATAGGAAGTTGTCGGAATTGTTCTGATTGTTCCAGTCCGGAATATCTTCGCTCCTTAAACGGTAAGCGCTTTGATTCGTCACGTATTCATAACTCCTCTCGACCCCTGTACAATTCTGGCTCGGGCTTATTGCTTTTGGGGCGAATGGGGATGTGGTCTCAAGGTTTCATAAACCCGATGCTCAACCAGCTGCAAAAAGAACATGATGCCAAGGTACATTGGATGGATTTACTAATTGTAGTGCATGACCAATCTGTAGTAACCCGGCGCGGTTGTGCTTTGTCTGAGTCTTTACAAAGGTCTCACAAGTTTGGGTGATAAGAGGTTTAGAGTTAGATTCCTTCTTCGTTTGCGGATTGGCCGTCCACATTCAAAGAAACCTTCGTCGTTTGGAGATCGGCCGTCCACAAAACCTAATCACGACTTAATCACGCGCCGGCGAGACAGAAATCCCTTGGAAGCCTGGGAAGGATCACCGTTCAACCAATGACCAACGACTGTCGCTCCTCGCGTTCCTTGCATCTACTAAAACACTTTGTTTGATTAAGAAGCAATTTGAACAGGGCCTCATTGCTAGATGCTTGGCAATCTCTATTGTAAATAAAGCATCTTTTGTTTGTTTGCGGTTATGATCGATAGGTCTACGGCAGTGTGGCTAGTATTTTGGGCGCTTGGAAAAAGTCTCCGTAAAAATCCGATACAATCTTTAAGCCTGTCCTGGAATGCAGCGACTCTCAAGGATTGTTGTTGTTGTTCTACTCCTCAATGTCGCAGAAATAACAGGCTGAGAATTCCGACAGGACGTTTGCAGGGTCCTAGACGCAGCGAATAACCACTCTTGTACCTCAAGTGTATTCGACTTCTTTTGCCGAGGAATTAACTTTGAGTCTTCAAAGCAACGCCTCAAAGCCCAAACTAGGTTCAACGACTGTAATAATTACGTGAAATTTGTAATCGAAGAAACTGGTGTGATGCGGCCAAATGTTTACTGTGAATACATTGCTGCGTAATCGAGTGATCTTGTTATTAGTGGGAGTTTTCAGTAATGTATTTGCTCGCCTCAAGTCAACTCCCATGTCCAGAGTCAGCACAGATCCCAATCCACTTGAAAAATTTAGTCGTTGCTACAAAGTACACTACTGCTGGGCTTTTATCTGAGAAAACGCTAGCCAGTGGGTTGTTAAAGTGAATCCATAGCGTAAGGTAGTTTATTGTGTGTCTGGTACGTTTCTGGGTAGCTACCAGACGCGTTTACCTTGAGCTAAACGGTGCATCCAAAACAGTCGTGGTCTCTTTTAGTCAGCCATTTGCCTCTGTACTTTGTGAATTATACGGTAGGACGCTTTAAAAGCTGTCCCTTTGTTACTGCTGTGAGGTTTTCTTCTATTACACTTCCAAAAATTTACTAGGTGAATATAAATGTCTTTTAAATAGTTTCTCATACTAGTCGATACAACTATGGGGAAATATATTTTCGAGCTGTGTAAAGAGCCATTTGCTCTGGAAACTGGTCAAGCCCAATGTTTTTGCTCTAAGTCGCATGTTGCGGTCGTCTGTAATGAGAATACAGTACCTGAACACTTTTGCCATTGCACTGTTCAAAACTATGCCGTCAGGCTGCTTAGCTGGCGCAGAATCTGACGTTATTTGCGAGTTGACGTTGCGGTTCTGACCATCTCTCATGTAACCGTTCGATATTCTTTGGTTAATGCCCTTCATGAACTTTTTTCCAATCTCATCATTCTCATTGACTGAGTTTAAAATCGTGTCATCCACGTTTGACCTCCAGTTTGAGTTATTTTCAAACTCCAACGTCTCGTTAATGTCAGACGCGATAGTTCCATCAAACCTCAAAGGCAACAAGTGGCGAGTTAAGTAAAGTTCGCGGACTATTATCACAGATCGCGTTGCTGCGTCTGATATAGTCGCCTCAGTAGACTTACGCAAAGCACGAAGTTCTTGAAAAACAATCAAAGGAATAAATATCTTGAACGCTCCGTTACGGATGCACTTGAAAATACGGCCACAGCTCTTTAGCCAAATATTAGTGTCCAAAGTGATGTAAGTTACGTTGGTGTCCATTCGGTCTCCAAGATTGCCTTCTATCCGAGTAATGCTGCCAATGTTGTGACCTTCTTCTCCTTCCATATCCATCCCAAGAGAACTTTCAGGTTCATTAAAGCTTTCATTGTAAAACCCACCAGGGCCCACTATTCTGGGGCTTTGTTTCGAATGATATTGGTTGTGAGCTTGCATGTGGTTGTTAAATGCTCCTGGATGACGCTGCGCGTCGATTGCATAAGACTCTTCGTTAATTTCTGATTGACCATAAAACTCTGCATTTTGAATATCAGAGTTTACGTCATCCATCGCTCGCGATTCACCACTATATCTTCTTTGAAAATTACTATGTTCAGGTTTAGCAAGATCATGAGCAGAACTGAACCATAATTCGTCAATTTGAGACTGGCTTAATCGGGATCTTGAACCGGATAAATTCCTCGCTGAGATTGGTCTCAAAAAGCTGTTTTGCACAAAGCGACCGTCACTCAACAAAAAGTCTTCCATGTAAGCATATGGGTCATTTTGAGCAGAATTTGATGAAGGGACTGAAGAATCGGTTGTATTATATGTATGTTCGTCATACTTGAATCCTTCTTCTGTTCTAGTCAATCCAAACTTGTGGTCGTCAGCCACAATTCTAGCCAATAAGATGATACGAACAATCCGCTCATTATTTTCTTGTTCGACTACGCCTTTAAAGGAATGGCTTGCTTCGGGAGTAATGACAACAGCGGGATACGTTCCTGAAACAGGAATATCGAACAAGTTAGGGTTGCAAACGCCGGCTTCTTTCAAATCTTTATAGTCTTCTTTATCTGCAACGACATCAAACCACAACGTGCCCCAGCATTTCCACACTTCGGGTAGAAATTCATTTTCATTAAAGTGCTTAATGTAGTCAGTCTCATTCGAAAGATACTTTTGAATCAAGTCGTTAAGGTGGGGAGTAAATTTCACAAACGCAAGCATAGAGTTTAAGTAGTTGATTAATGATTCCCACGGAAACAACTTTTTGAATAGCCATCCAAACATTGCTTCCGAGTTGGGACTATCCGTAGTAGCGCGACCGACTGCTATTAAGAAATAGAGCCAAACTATAACATGACTCGTAGATGCTTGCTTAGGGCCAATGAGGTAATGGTTAAGAATCCGAATAGACAACTCCAAGACTGACTTATTAATAAATTGCAAGCAATAGAACCAGTCATTAACCGAGAGGTCGGACGCAGTTATTGATTGACCATCCACTCCACTCGTGATAGTTGCAGAATTATCTTCTTGAATCTGTGACTTGCTCTTACGCTTGCGATCTTTCTTTTCCTTCCTTTCTTTTAGAGCTTCTGGTAACATGAAAATCTTTGCAAATGGGTTTTTCGCATCCCCGAATCCAATTAGATGGTTGATATTGGCAATAGCAAAAAGGGATCCTTTGTTAAACCAAAAATTGGTCTTGTCGATGGTATTTGTCGTACTGGTCTGGGCTGCTTGTTGTTGGTGTAAGTAATATGGATGATTTGGGTTGTTAATCAATGTTACTCCTGATGGGGTGTATAATTCTTCAGTGAAGAAATTGTATCCACTTGAATCTGATCCGAAAGTTAATCCGTAACGAGTCACTAAATCAATTCCATACTGTATTTGTGAATCATGAATTCCTTCAATGGTATTCCGCATACCGTCACTACTCCGACTGAAAATACTCAATAGCACTTTGTGGATCTTAATAAAGTCAATGATTGGCAACTCCAATAATGACAAAACATTTCTCTGAGTGCAAATATTTTCCACGACTAATCTTAAATAATGTTGAGTTGGCACAAAAGGATCTCGGCACACTACCGACTTCCCAATATTTACCAAGGCATCTAAGTTATCTTGTTGCACGGTACACATATGATAGTATATTTTTCCATGTCCATAAAGAGTTTTCATTGCCATTGAATACCAGTATTCTGCACTAATTTTCCATTCTATGAATTTGGACGCGTAAAGTGCAATGGCCATACGAGACAAGTCTCCGAGTTTCTCCAGCCACCAACCTTCCATTTCTAGAGTTGAGTCCGTTAAGTTTGATATTATATTAAAACAGTAAGAGATGAAACACAGACATATCTCATGGTCTTGGAAAATGCTCATTATGTTTTTCAATACTTCAAGGAAGCCCACTATTCCATACACCCACATGCGTCGAGGAATCTTGTATAATTCGACAATATTCTTTCCCGTCTTGAATTGGGATTGGTTGGGCATAGATGATGCGGGATTCAATGCAGTGACTAAGAAGTCATAGTAACTATCCAAAAGAGTTATATTGTGGTGGTAAACGGTCCACAAATCATTCAGTAACTCTGAGGTTTTTGTTACTGTGGAAGCCAATGAAGAGCCGGAATTTGCTGATGATGAAACGGGCTGAGAAAACACAGGTGAATTACCGTAAACCAAGGTTCCATTCGTCTGAGACCCTGCAGTTATTTGATTTATCTTCATGGTAACCTCAATGCAATTTTTCTGAACAATTTCCTCATAATTAACGATGTTCTTATAAGTTTCCTTCAACTTGGTTGCCAAGACATGCTCTTCATCGGACATTGTACGTTCTTGTATCTGGGCCTGTGCCAGAACCTGTGCTTGTGCTTGTGCTTGTACCTGGGCATTTACTTGTGCCTGAGCCTGTGCTTGGGCTAGAACTTGGCCCAGCGCTTGGGTTTGTGTTTTGTACTTCGGTTGTACCGGTGACAGCCGTGAGGCAGGTACCAGTTCCAGACCTGCCCATTTCAAATTAGGCTGAGTTGCTGCTTCCTGTGTACGCTCCAATGATGAATGGAACTTACCCTCTACAGGGATGGACCGAACCATTGGTTCCGAGTTTACTCGGGAATCTTTCTTTGTTAGCGGTGATCCTACACCGTTCCCGTGACGATGATCTAAGACCACATTCAGGTCTGACAGGTCTGAGTTATTCTGTAACGGGTTGTCGACAGGGCTTAACGGAATATCTTCTCCAATAGGTGTCGGTGTATTCGTATTGTTCAAAACGGGCAGGTGGCCATACTGCGGTTGCTGAATAGCGTTCTTTCGTGCATCTATGCCGTGTTGGTTCTCAGTATGTCCCGTATGGCCGCCATAACCAGTCTGGTTTCTAGAGGGGTGTGAAAACCCATGATTGCCATTTCCATAGGAACGTGACATTGACGAGTGGAGTCCTTGTTGACTTATTGGTTGTCGCTGCACTTGCTGATGCTCTAATATCTCTTCAGGAAATGTATTGGCATCGCCACTTGCCTGAGTTCCTAGCATTGCCCTCTCCAGCCGTTCAAGGGCTGATGGACGCTTGCTGGGGTTTGAAGCTAGATGGCTGGATAAGCTACTCTGTCGCTTTTGCTGTGAGTAGCGTGATCCTTCACCTGTCTGCTCCTCTAGCTTCTGGCTGTTTTCCCTCCAATCAGAATGATATGGTGGGGCGTTGCTGTTCATTGTGCCGACAAATAAGGGCAGCGGTATTTCACAGTCAACTCAGGCTTGATCCCTCAACCGCCCACAAGATCCTTAGATTGATCTACCTACCTCGGACTTTCACTTGCGTTAAGACGGGTATGGGATCAGAGTAACTTGTTTTCTGTCGGGCTCGGGAAGCTTGACCGTCTATGTGTAACACCACCAATTATGTACTGTTGTCCGCAAGAATAAACTCTGTTCAAGCTATCTAAGAATGCCAACAGAGAGCTCCTCACGTACACAGACCAGTACCAAGGTTCGGTCTCGCCAGATTCCCTCAACAGGAATTGAATCAAGAGTTGAATACCGTGATAGCGATACGGTGCCCCTCGGACGGATTCAAGCTCAACACCTCAAAGCAGTTTTAGTCACAACACACGACTATTTGCTTATGTAAGGTAAGTTCAGGGGTCAACCTGAGGCTGTTGAACTATTGAAGGGACAAGTGGGGAGTAGAGGGGAGCACTGTGGAGTTATGAGAGGGGTGTGTGTTGGGTAAGGAGACGTATATGACGTGACGTTGTTGTAAAAGGTTAGAACCGAGGAGTGAGAACAAAGAAAGGAGAGGTTGGGGTTAGAACGGCACATGGCTTGAGACTTGGAATGTCAGTGGCGCGGCAACGAGGTGGCGCGGCAAGAAAGTTGCGTTACAAGCAAATCACGCGTCAATAAATTGACGTGGTGAGCTTGCGAAGCAGAGCAGAAAGAACAGTTTGGTGAGAGACAGTAATCCGTACCGTAGATTGATAATCACAAAACCTGTGGTAACCGAGTAAGCAGAACAAGTGGTGGGTACGCTTAGTCTACACATTTTCTCACTACGATCTAGTGCGACCTTGGCCGTGACACTGCAGTGATATGTGATCGTACCGCTGCGAGTGAATAGGTGGGAAATGAAGCCATTCAGTGGTTCACAAGCCTCTGGCTGCACCGTTCGACGTATAGTTTTACAAGATCAATCTGCCTCGATGGAGTCACAGCTGTCAGCTGTGAAATCCAAACCAACCAGATCATTCATCATTTGGTCATGACTGTTTTTATTAAAAAGCATTCAGTATATATCATCTAGTTGTAAACCACCACATGAGCACGCCAAACTTGGGCACTCCTGCTCATAATGAATCTTCTCTATTTATCAGAGTCCAATCCGGTATCCAGTCAAGAGTGTATTATCGGGCGTTAGATCACGTACTTGGCATACATTAGTACACTCTGCAAGTAGTAGAGCAACACGGACTACTTTAACTTTTTCTTGGGTCTCAACTGGTTGGTGTGTCCACACTTTCTCTTGCGGCAGTTGGTGGCTCTGGGGGGCAATCTAGCGTAGCATTTGCGGCAGATGGACTTCTCACAGTTGTACTTGGAAGCCAAGGCTTTCAAGGAGGGTTCAATCATCTTTGCTGGCGTATGTACAACTGGACTGAAAGGAAATTTCAAAGTTCGATTGGGACTAGTGAAAATTTTGTCGGTGGTCGGTAATCACGTGTTGTACCGTAATTGGAATTTGATTTGGCACGTGTACATACTAGCGTGACTTTTACTATTGATCAGGTGACGTTTCAGGGCTTAAGCCCTGATGTTATTGAACAGAGCAAATGTATACACGCCGAGTTACAACAGAGAAAGCAAGTGAGCGGGCTCGGTGTAGGCATTGCACCCAAGTCGTAAACTTATAGTTGACTTAGAGGGGCTTCTGAGATGGATTCTAATGATCCTATCCCAAATCAGGATGAGGGGTTGCCTTCTGCTGATTCGTATGTCGATTCTCTTCCGGAGCTGGTAATCAACGGCCAAGAACCTGTTGAGGTTAAACAGAAGACGGAAACGCCAGATAGTGCGACAGATATTGCGCATTTGAATGAAGAAATGCCGCAGAATGGTCAAGAGGAAGTGAATGATGAGCCAAGTACTAGCAATGTCGCCTCGTCTAATGTGACAGCTGAGCAGAGTTCGACAGTAGAGACGGATATAGATGAGCATTTGAATTCTGAGACGGCCCTAAACGGTGAAATGGAGAGGAATGCGGACACACAAATGACCGTAGATGCTGAACATTTCGAAGGAGATGGGGCAAATGCGATGGAAAGTTTAGGGGCTAAACTTGCTGGTAATCTGAGTGAATCCGAGAAATCTCTGGCCCCTGCGGTGGAGGTAGACTTTCCCAATCCACAGTTGGCTGAGGCGGATGTGTTTCTGGACCAATTTTCTAACCTGCAAGCTACAGGGACGCATTTTCCTTTCCCAGATGCCCGCCAAATACTGGACGTGGAGAATTTGGACGCAAACAGTTCAGTACTGCACCAGCATCTGCCTGCACTGTGGCAGCAGTTTGCAACGCCTCTGAAAATGCTACCACCTTTGAAAGACATCGAGACAATCGTGACACCAAAATCATTTAGTGTTGCAAAAGATGTCTTGCATGAAATACCTTCCACCAGCTCGCCTATACTCAATAATCTGGCTCAGCCCAATGCCCTACCTGTTGCGTATCACAACCAGATTGAGGACGAAGAGAACCACAATAATACATTTACTGTTTATAAAGCTGCTTCAGAGGCTACCAAAATGGTTGCTTCTTTTCTAGGAGTTGACGAAAGCACAGTGCATGTTCTGGCTAGTTCCCTGTTGATTGATGCAATAACTCGCAAAGCTGCAGAATTTCAGGATGCAGTCTCACAAACTTCCTTCTTACAACTTAAGGTGGAACTGTCTACACAACAGCATCAAAAAGTGGTTCAAGAGTACAAGACTAAATTAAACTCTGTCGAAATGAAGCTACACGATTTACAAGACTCGCATAAGGCGCTTGAAGATAGCTTTCAATCGAAACAGTACTCAGAAAGTGAGTTAGTAAATACAAATCAAGAATTGGTTAAACAAGTTGAAAGATTGCAGGCGTCGGTTACAACAACCTCACAAAACTTTCAATCTGCCCAGGAAGGCTTCGACCGCAAAGAATCACACTACAATGATACCATCACGCAATTAACTACGGAGAATATTGAGCATAGTAAGAGGGTCAATACTCTTACTAAAGAAGTCAATGACACAAGAAACGAAAAGTTTTCCTTGAAACTTGACTTGACAAAGTCGAACAATGAAGTAACCTATTTGACTAACGAGAAAAAATGGTATGAGCAAGAGTTGTCAGCTGTGCAACAAAAGTTCACGGATTTAATCAAGAAGCACGAGTCCGAGTATTTGCTCACCCAAAGTAAAATGACCAAGTTAGTTTCAAAAAATGAAACTTTAGAGGCGTCACACAAGACAAATACTACTACGATCAATGAATTGAGACAAAATTTGGAAGACGAACTTTCAAAGTACTCCAAGGCAAACCTTGATCTTAAGAATGAGAAATCGAAGCTTTTGGATGACATCCGGAATCAAAGTGACTTGCTTGAGCTAACAAAGGTCCAGTCAGACCAAAGAACTGGACGGATTGCCCAATTAGAGGCATATATTGAGCAGATAAAATCAAAATTGGGCTCCACGGTAGAATCCTTGGAAAGTAAACTTGTTGCAAAGGCTGAAAAAATCGTTGACTTGGAAGAAAAACTCAAACGAACGGAGGAAGTGTTGGACAAGGAATTGCGCAACTCGGGTGAATTGCCTAAACTCACTTCATCGTCTGCTTTGATTGCTTCACAGGGTATTTCTTTGTCTGCATTGTATTCCGAGTTTAATCAGGTAAAGAAGCAGTTAGTCTTGGAAAGATCTCAGAAAGAAAAGCTTGCGGTGCACTTAGAATCGTTTGTGACCGAACTTGAATCCAAAAAGCCCGCATTAGCTAATTACCGTGATCAAATCAAATTCTACGAAAACTCATTGCAGGAGATGATAGGTAAAGTTGAAAGCATTAAAATTGAAAAAATGGATCTGGACAAGGAAATAAACAGATTGCGAGCCCGCCTACTTGAAAATGAGAATGAAATGGTAACGATGAAGAAGTTGCTGAGAGATTTAGGCAAACAGTTGTGTTATTACCTTATTCACTCTAAAATGAGAGACAATAACGAAGCACCATTATCTATGCAAGAGAGAGCTGCAATTGAAAAGATTCTTCAAAGATCTGGCGATTATAGTGATGTGCAAGAATCAGCTTCGGATGGAGTTATTTCTGAGAGGCTCGTTGAGTTTAGAAGTATTATCGAATTACGTCAACGAAACGAAGACTTACTCGCGGCTATTAGACAATTAAGCATGAAACTTGAATCCAATGAGGAGGATAACAACAAAAATCAACTAATTGCAGTTGAAGAAGCGAAGGATGCAATTTTGACATTGCAAGGTGAGTTAGAAACACTTAATATTAAGTTCCAAGCGGTTACAAAAGAAAGAGATATACTCAAGGTCATAAATGCCAACCTGGGAGTAAGTACCTCGGCCAATGGATCGTCTAACAATGAATATTTGATTGATGCTAATAACGATTTAAAATCCAAGCTCAAGGACTGTGAGGATGCTATGAAAAAACTAAAAGATGAAAATAGTGCAATTAACAAGGAAATGGGCCAAAAGTTGCGTGAATTGGCGAACTCCAAAAACCAGGCAAACTTAGAATTGGCCACTGCTAAACATACTGCTGAAATGGCAGAGGCGAGACTTAAGAATTCCCACGGCAGCAACGAAAGCTTGCGGCAGGAAATGTTACAGATCTCGCGAGACATCAAATTTTGGAAGGATCAAACTTCAAAGCAAGAGTCAATAATTGCTTCAAAAGCTGCTGAGCTCAGAGATGTGGAATCAGTCCTCAACAAAAATAGAATCGAAGTTATCAAATTGGAAAAAGAAACTCAATTTCAAGCTGCAGTTCAGAAGTCGTTGCAAGACGAAATTCTGCAACTCCGAGTTGATAAAACTAATCTTAGTGACTTCGTATCAAACTTGCAGTCCTTATTGAAAGAAAGAGATGATTCAAGCAAAGAAATATCATTAAGGCTTCTGAAATCAATTGAAAACTACCAATCGTTGCAGGAAAAGCTTGCAGCGAAGGAGGATCAAATTGTGATTTTGAGTAACCAAGCCGAGATTGCTTTCAAATCAGAAAGCGGCAAGTTAGAAGCAGTACAGAAGCTTTCCAATGAATTATTAGAGGCGCAGTCTAGCCTAGCGCAGAAGCAAACGCTTGTTGATTCCTTGAATGCCGAAATTGCCAGCTTGAACACGAAGCTCTCTAAACGAACAAGTGTTGTCGCAAACATGCCTCGTGATGCCCAAGGTGAATTCACAGAGCGTCTGAGCATGCATATCGACATCCTAAGACTTAAAGAGGACCTAAAGATCGCTGAAAGCCAAGTCAGTGAACTTTCGGCTCTCGCAAAACTGAGCGAAGACGCTTTGCTGAGTGCTACCAGCAGCTTTGAAGCTTACAGAGTTGATACAGAAAATAAAACAGCAAGTTTGGCAGCTGAGCGTGACAGCCTCAGAGCTGATTTAACTGAGTCGCGTAAACAAATCACCCGTTTAACCAATGAATTGAGTGCTATCTCAGCGAAGGCTGAAGAAGAGACGCAAAATTTGCGGGAGCAAATGGACACTTTTGCCCAGAAGGCTAGCGCATATGACAATCTTGAACGCGACTTTGAAAGCAAACTCGTCGTTTTGCGGACAGATGTTGAAGCACAGACGACCTTGGCACAAGAAAGTATTCGGAAATACCATAGTGAGATGGAAGGTAATGCTGCATTAACAACTGCATTGCAGTCTGCGAAAGAGGAAGCGAGTCAAAAGCTGGAAGAAGCCGATGAATTAAGCCGTCGTCTAGAAGTAAGCGAGCAGCGTTTGGCTGAATGGTCTCTGCGTGATGATCTGGAAGGTGCGCGCCTCCGCGAAGAGTTGCGTACTTGCCAGATACGGGTTCAAGAACTCCAGGAGCAGAATTCAATAGTCTTGAACCAGATGGAATTAGCTACTAGTACAGCAGCAGTGGATGATACAGAAGATCTCCGCGTAGTTGTTGGATATTTGCGGCGGGCAAAGGAAGCAGCCGAAGCTAGGTGCCAACTTGCCGCTGATGAACAGGCCCGTCTTAAACTGCGTGTCTCTCAAGCAAACCACGAGTTGGCCGCCCTTCGTCACGAGCTTGAACAGATGCAACAGACTATTCCAGCTCCCTCAGACACTCGTCACCTTCAAGAACAGTTGGAACAGATAAGTATTTTGAGGGAGAGTAACCGTGCACTTCGTACCGAGAATGAACAACGCGCTGAGCGTGTGCGTCTACTCGAGGCCGAGACTGTTCATAATCAAACTTCGATCGAAGAGCTCAAGACCGTGACTTCAGATTTGAGTGCCCGTGCAGAAGCTAGCGCCCAACAAGTTCGCTTGTTGGAGGAAGAAATTGCACGTCGCGTTAAGCGTGAAAACCAAGAGAAGACCAAAGAATTGGAAAAAGTGGAGACCAATGGGACGAAGCAGGAGGAGAAACTGGGAGAGAAGAGTGTGGAGAAAGAGGCTTCAGAGAATAAGGAGCCCGAAAAAACCACGGCAGACATCAACAAAGAAAAAGAGAAACAAGATGAAGCTGCCATACAGGCCTGGAAAAACAAGTATAACGATCTTCGCAACAAGGCAAATACACGCATCCAATCCCAAAACGACAAGATTAAAGAGTTGCAGGATACAGTGGCAAGTCTTAATGCAGGTGCTGAGCAGTTGCGTAAGGACGTTGCCGAGCTTGAGAAGCGAATGCAGGCGTACGACGCTAAAAATAAGCTTTTAGCGTCTCAGCACGATGCGATTAAATCACTACATGATGGGCTCCAATCAGAGCGCGTCAAGCTCCAATCAGAGCATGACAAGCTCCAATCACAGCATGATGTGCTCAAATCGCAGCATGAAGAGCTCCAATCACAGCACGGGGAACTTCAGACTCGTGCATTTGATCCGGAACAAGTAGAAGCCGAGAGAGCCAAGGCTCGTACTCAAGTACAAAAAGTCTATGAGATGAAGATCAAGATGCTCAACAAGAAGCTCGAGCGCTTAGAAAATGCGGACCCCGCGAATCACCCCGCCTCTGAGGCACATGACGGAAATGAACGGAAGCGCCCTCATGGACCCTGATCGCGGGTACCGCTGCCGTGTACGGCTGTTAGTGGAGAAGGGTGGGCTGTGTGACTGCTGCGAGGGGAATTTGTCTTGTCAAGTAGGTTTGTATGTTGCAGCGAGTTTAAGTTATTGTTTATGTACTTGTCGATTGAGGGTATTTTGTAGGAGGCAAGATCTGTATTCTTCTCACGCAATGCCTCAATA